>JAGFNQ010005781.1:58098-128461 GCA_024364735.1 Boesenbergia rotunda | reverse complement strand
GAATCCGAAAGGTTTGAGGTCTCCAACTCCTCTTCACCTCTAAGATGCAGGAAGGCACTTCTGTTCACAGTTTGTGTTGAAGATGTTGGGGTACATTGAGCGACTAGGCACACTCGGATTTGCAATGGATCACGAACTAAGTATTGACTTAATTCTGCATTGTTTGCCCAAGAGTTACTCACAGTTTGTGATGAACTATCGGATGAACAAACTGGAGACTACCATTCCTGAGTTGCTTAACCTGCTGAAGACTGTAGAGCCTTCTGTAAAGCAGGATCAGAAGACGGTACTGTTAGTTGGTTCCTCAAAGAAAGGCTCTAAGAGGAAGCCCAAAGAACAAAATAAGGGAAGGAAGAAAAAGGCCAAAAAGATTGAAAAGGCACCAAAAGGCACTTGCCATCACTGCGGCAAGGAGGGCCACTGGCGAAGAAACTGCAAGGTTTATCTTGAGTCCTTGAAGAAGAAGGCATCCGATGCCCCATCCTCTTCAGGTATCTTCGTTATTGAATGTCACTCTATTTCCTCGTACACCTGGGTACTTGATACTGGGTGTAGCTCACATATATGTAATGACATACAGGGGCTAAGGAATAGAAGAAGACTCGTCAAGGGAGAAGCGAATTTGCGAGTTGGAAATGGAGCAAAGATTGCTGCTGTTGCCATCGGAACATATTTGCTAAAGCTCCCTACTGGACTTGTCTTAGAATTGGATAATTGTTATTTTGTTCCTTCGTTAATAAAGAACATTGTATCTATTTCATGCTTGAATGAAAAGGGTTATCATTTAACTTTTAGTAACAATTGCTGTTACATAACTTTAAATGGTGTTCTTTATGGGACCGGAACTTTATGCAATGGTATCTACACGTTAGATTTATCCGGTGACGTTTTCAATATCGAAGTTAGCAACAAACGTGCTCGAATAGATAATCAAATAGACTCCTATACGTGGCATTGTCGTCTTGGCCATGTAAGTAAGAAACGCATGACCAAATTACACCGATGTGGAATTCTGGAATCATTTGAACCCGGTTCATTTGATACATGCGAATCATGCTTAAAAGGCAAGATGACCAAATTACCCTTTTCCGGAAAAGGTAAACCAGTGGGAGAATTGCTTGGTCTAATACATACTGATGTATGTGGACCAATGTCAACTCTTGCACAAGGAGGTTATAGCTACTTCATTACCTTTATCGATGATCACTCACGATTCGGGTATGTGTTCTTAATGAAACACAAATCTGAAGCTTTTGAGAAATTCAAAAGTTCAGAAGTGAAGTAGAGAAACAGCTTGGCAAAAGTATTAAGATACTTCGATCCGATCGGGGTGGTGAATACTTAAGTCAAGAGTTTCAAGATTATCTTAGGGACAATGGGATATTGTCTCAATGGACTCCGCCATATACACCACAGCATAATGGTGTATCTGAGAGGCGTAACCGAACCTTGATGGACATGGTTAGATCTATGATGAATCATGCAACTCTTCCAAAATCCTTTTGGGGCTATGCGCTTAAGACAGCTGTTTACTTACTAAACAGAGTCCCGACCAAGGTAGTCTCTACTACTCCATATGAGACGTGGAATAGTAAGAAACCTCATTTATCTCACCTAAAGATATGGGGTTGTCCTGCTTATGTAAAGCGGACTGTATCAGACAAATTGGATGCTAAGTCTGATAAATGTCTATTTATTGGATACCCTAAGGAAACAAAGAGTTACCAATTCTATCATCCCTTGGAACAAAAGGTGTTTGTTTCAAGGCATGCTGTATTTCTAGAAAAAGAATTTCTTTTACAAGAAAACAGTGGGAGTAGCATTGAACTTGAAGAAGTTCAAGAAACTCCAATAGACATTACAGAGACACCTAGTCTAGACCCACAACCAATAACTCATAATGATGAGCTATCAGTTGAACCTAAAACAACACCACTTCTTCGTAGGTCTGATAGGACACGCAATATTCCAGAGAGATACGGATTTCTTATAAGTGAATTGAACGACGTGTTACTCATTAACGATGACGAACCTATCAGTTATGAAGATGTTCTGAAAAATTCAGAAAGGGATAAATGGCTTGAAGCCATGAAGTCGGAAATGGATTCCATGTACAAAATCAAGTATGGGACTTGGTTAACCCACCTGAAGGGATTAAGCCCATAGGGTGCAAGTGGGTTTTCAAGAAGAAAACCGACATGGAAGGTAATGTTGTTACCTTTAAGGCTAGATTAGTGGCAAAAGGATATCGTCAGAAACAAGGAATTGATTATGACGAAACCTATTCGCCAGTAGCTATGCTTAAATCCATTCGGATGCTCCTGGCCATAGCAGCTCATTATGATTATGAGATATGGCAAATGGATGTGAAAACAGCTTTCCTTAATGGAAACCTGCTTGAGGATGTATACATGATACAACCTGAAGGTTTCACATCGGTTAATAAAACCAAAGTATGCAAGCTTCGACGATCCATATATGGACTAAAGCAAGCATCCAGGAGCTGGAACATCCGTTTTGATGAGACAATCAAAGAGTTTGATTTCTCACAAAATCCTGACGAACCTTGTGTGTACAAGAAGGTTAGTGGGAGTGCAGTCGTATTCCTAGTGTTATATGTCGATGACATATTACTTATAGGAAACGATATATCAGTCTTACAGTCAGTTAAAATTTGGTTGTCCAAAACTTTCTCCATGAAAGACCTGGGAGAAGCAACCTATATCCTTGGGATTAGAATCTATAGAGATAGATCAAAACGATTGCTTGGTCTTTCGCAGTCTACATATATAGACCGAGTGCTAGAAAGGTTTAGCATGTCGGAATCCAAGAAAGGTTACCTTCCCATCAGGCATGGGATCAACCTTTCGAAGTGTAAGACCCCAATTTTTCCCCATAGGTAATATTATGAATTCATGAAACATTTTTATGAAATGTCATGATGGGCTTGACTTAATGGGCTTTGATGTGGATTAGTGCAAAATGTGATAAAAAGAAAATGTAGAAAGGAGGAAGCAAGGATCGAACCTTGAACCTCCTAGTTACACTAACCATGTCTTAACCAATGCACCAAGCAATGTTTCATGTTGAGAGAATAAGAAATGTGCTGGTTAAAGCTAGGGAAGTGAAGAGACATGTCCCTTCATGAAAGTAGTATAAATAAGAGAGGGGGAAGGAAGTTTGATTCTTCTTCTTCCCCACTCTAAAAACCGAAAACCCTAGAGCCCTTCTCCCTTTCAATTTTTGAAATTTCACCCTAGGGTTCTAACCCTAGGGAATTGGAAGGAAGAAGACCCATCCAAGGATTTTGCCCTCTACTAGGGCCAAGAGTTCTAGAGAAGTGCTAGTAAGAGGAACCCTCACCTCTCCTTCAACCAAGGGTACCCTAAGGAGTAAGAGAAGGTGAAATTCAAGCGAAAGGATGTAAGTATCCCCTCGCCTGCAGTGTAATTGTTGTGCATGATTCTTTTGTTCTTCTTGTTTTCGAAAAAGGAAAAATCCCATGTGTAAGTTTCGACCACCCCTTAGGGGAAGGCCTTGGTTAATCCTTGATGCATGAGAAGACCCCTTAGAACTTAGGGTATATGTATATGTTGTTTCCTTCATGATGTTATGAACAAAACCCTAGGGTTTTACCCTTGTGTAGGTTTCGGCCACCCCCAAGGGGGAAACCTTGGCTACTTCTTGATGCATGAGGAGACCCCTTGGAACTTAGGGTATATATATATGTTGTGTCCCTTCATATTGTGATGACAAAAACTAGGGTTTAGAGTTTGGATGGGTTTCGGCCAAGGCATGGAAACTAGGGTTAGTGAGGGTTGAATTATCCTATAATATATCCATGCCTAGTGTATTGTATGATAGAGTATACAAGGTGTTTGTATAAATGTTTATGTGAATGTTTCATTGCAAAAACCCTAATTCCCCCTACCCTATGACTTTCGGCCAACACCCTAAGATTAGGGTTGTGAAGGTTAAACTACCCTATGAGATATGCTTATGTTTGGGGATGATGATATGTATATGCATGTGATGTTTAAATGGAATGTTTGATTGGAAAACTTAACTTTCCCCTAGCATGACTTTCGGCCAAGGCATAATCCATTAGGGTTGTGAAGGTTGATTACCCCATGATGTATGCTATGCTTAGTATGATACATGATATATATATATATATGTGATGCTTGTATGGGATGTACCCTATGAGATATGCTTATGTTTGGGATGATGATATGTATATGCATGTGATGTTTAAATGGAATGTTTGATTGGAAAACTTAATTTTTCCCTAGCATGACTTTCGGCCAAGGCAAGGAACATTAGGGTTGTGAAGGTTGATTTTCCCATGATGTATGCTATGCTTAGTATGATACATGATGTATATATATGTGATGCTTGTATGGGATGTTTGATGTCAAAAACCTAACCTATCCTTACCTTATGAATTTCGGCCAAACCCTAGTTTAGGGTTAGGAAGAATGAATTTAATCCATGAAGCATGCTACCACTTTCTATGATATGGGTATGATCTATGTGACCAATCTTGTCATATATAAAGTATGTTTAAGTGGTTGAAGCATGATGTATGTATGAGCATGTCTTATAGCTCATGGGGCACCCTTATGAGATTGCATGTGATGTGTATGTTAAAATGCTTGAAAGGATATTCCACTAAGTATGGGATCAAGAACACCCCTTATGTTGTGTGGTGTGTCCCTGTGGGATCATGAGCACCCTTGAAGAGTGGTGTGTCCCTTGAGAAGTGAATTTGGAGTACTCCTTAGCATATATGTAAAGACATGATAAGTATTTTACTTTGTAAGTTGGGTACCCGACTCGGAAGGGGGTCGTTAAACAAATCCAGGGTGCATGTTAATTTAAGGTCATGGCTCCGGTAGGACGGAAGGGTCCTGCTCTAATGGGATTGGTGGCTCGCTACCCTAATTCATTAGGGAACGCGCATTATGTGGTACACAACTGGGCCCTATATGATGTTGAAATATTTTTAAGTAATACCTTTATGGAATTATTTTGAAAACATTTATTATATGTGAAGGGTATGCTTAAGATACTTTATACTGCTTGCTTAGAAACTTTGGTGTTTAGTATGCCATGATAAACTCATGCTTATGATTCCTTATGTGTACATGTTGTATTCTTCGTATGGATTTTGCGAGTAGGACAGGATCCTTACTAAGCATTTGTGCTTACTAGTTTATGTGTTGTCTTATGCTGCAGATAAGGGTAAGGGACACTTAAACTAAAGGAAGAGGCAGGAGGGCTGAAGATGTGTGGGGTGGTGGCTCGGGAAAGAAAGATTTTTATATCTACATTACTATGCCTATGATGATGTTTTCTTCAATAATAAATGCTAATGATTAGAGTTGGTACTTTTGAATATTAGAGATTACACTTGGATTACTCTTATATGTTGAGTTGAACTACTTGTGAACCTACCATGTTCTAATCATTAAAGCATGATATCTGATTTGCATGCACTGACTAATATACTTAGCACTTGCTAATATCACTTGGTAGTTCAAGCATGCTCAGTACTTAGTTCTTGCATTGTTTGTTTTTAATTTTATGATAGAAGGAAAGGAAAAAAAATATTATTATATGATTGATTACTACGTAACCCCGCCCCAAGAGTAGATATAAGGGCGGGCGTTACAAGTTGGTATCAGAGCAGATTTCCCATCCACTACACACACATCAAGCTTCATCCTGCCACTTCCAAGTAAGAGATCCTAACCTCGCTCTACTTTAGTTCATGTACAGTAATGATTATATGGAGATGATTAATACTTGCATAACAAGTGAAAGTAGTATTAATTCTTATGTAGTTATTTATCACCTGTATGATAGATAATGACAAGTAAGTGTAAGATATGGAAACATGAATGATACTTCCTCTTATATATATATAGATTTTAATTAATAATTTAGAATTTGGGTAAACTAAACCGATTGTGTGTGTTTTCCTCTGTATACATACTTGCGAATTGAAAAGGAAATAGTTTTGTACTGGCTGGTCGGTTTAGTACTAACTATGTCATTTTCGTTTCAATTTCAGATGTTGCATGAGAACTACACCGAGAGGTGCCGCGAGCTGATGGAGCGGATAGAGGCAGTTGAGTATTGTCCGACCCGGGGAATTCAAGGCAACATGGGGTTTTTGGATCGGCTATTCTGGAAACTGGAGCGAGAAGGGTTTCCAGTCACGGATGATCATAGGATCGGAGCTTTGCTTCGTTCTCTGCCCAATCGGGCGAGAGAGGTTGCGCATCAGATTTGGGGGCAGCACAGATGTTGTATCTCGTATACGACATTATGTAAGCAGCTTCTCCGCCATGAGTTCCCGGAAGATCTGGGGGACTCGGAGGAGGATCCCGAGCCTTTCGAGGAGGATCCCGAGCTTTTTGAGGAGGATCCCGAGCCTTTCGAGGAGGACCCCGAGCCTTTTGAGGAGGATCCCGAGCCTTTCGAGAAGGACCCCGAGCCTTTCGAGGAGGATCCCGAGCCTTTCGAGGAGGACCCCGAGCCCTTCGAGGAGGATCCTGAGATGCTCGAGATGTTCGAGGAGGAAGACCTTGAAGTGGTCGAGGAGATTCATGAGATTGAAGAAGAAGACCCGATGGAAACGGTAGAGGATCCTGAGGCGGGCCAAGGGGAGATGAGCGAGGAGGTGGTAGTCATCGCTATGATGTTCTTTATTTTGGGCATAACGGCAGCCCATCTTGCTCGCTGAGTTGGATTAGTTTTGTATGTAGACTTATAAGAATGAATAAAATAAATTTTGGGTGATATAATAAATAAAATATCATTTACCCAATATTAATCATGCGACACATAAGGACGAATATTACGGAAACATAATGTGGGTTGGGTTACCCATGATCAAGATCAAGTATCATTCTTGGGACATGTTATCTCCAAGGAAGGAGTAATGGTGGACCCAATTAAAATCGAAGCTGTGAGTAACTGGACCAGACCCAAGAATGCCAGCGAAATTAGAAGTTTCCTCGGGCTAGCAGGCTATTACAGAAAATTCGTAGAGAACTTCTCTCGAATTGTAGCCCCGATGACAGCTCTTACAAAGAAAGACAAGAAATATGTATGGACCGATGAATGTGAGAAGAACTTTACTGAACTGAAAAGGAGGCTGACTAGCACTCCGATATTGACTCTTCCAGAAAGCGATACGGGTTTTGATATGTACAGCGACGCATCCAAACTGGGACTCGGAGCTGTACTTATGCAGAATGGGAAGGTGATTGCCTATGCCTCTAGGCAACTCAAGGAACATGAAAGGAATTATCCTACCCATGACTTAGAACTAGCAGCGGTGCTCTTTGCACTGAGAATATGGAGGCACTATCTATATAGAACCCAGTGTAAAGTTTATACAGATCACCAGAGTCTGCGATATTTCTTCACCCAGAAAGATCTGAATATGAGACAGCGCAGATGGCTCGAATTGTTCAAGGATTATGACTGTGAGATCCTGTACCATCCAGGGAAAGCCAATAAGGTAGCCGATGTGCTCAGTAGAAAATCATGTGCTGCTTTGATGTCTTTATCAGCTTTGTCACAACCCTTAAGGGACGAAATTACAAATTTCGAGATTGAAATCATATCAGGACAGTTATCCACCCTGATGATTGCGCCGACATTATTCGACGATATTCTGGAAAAGCAAAATCATGATCCGAGCCTTCAGAGGATCAGGCAAGAGGTTCTCGAAGGCAAGGACAATGGATTTCGGATTTCAGACGGCGGAGTCTTATATCTTCGGGATCGATTATGTGTTCCCGACGACTCCGATTTACGGACAAGAATCCTTGAGGAAGCTCACGGAACGCCTTATGCGATGCATCCTGGGTCTACTAAGATGTATCAAGATCTGAAGAGCAAGTTTTGGTGGTCCGGTATAAACCGAGATGTAGCCCACTATATCAGTATGTGTTTGACCTGCCAGAGGGTCAAAGCAGAACACTAGAGGCCTGGAGGAGTTCTGCAACCTCTGCCGATTCCCGAGTGGAAATGGGAAGACATCTCTATGGATTTCATCTCAAGGCTACCTAGAACAATGAACGGATATGATGGTATATGGGTTATTGTGGACAGGCTAACCAAGTCTGCCCATTTCCTGGCTATCAGGATGACCTACTCAGTAGAGCAGTTGGCTCAACTGTACGTCAAGGAAATTGTCCGACTACACGGGGTTCCCAAGACCATTATCTCTGATCGGGATGGTCGATTTACTTCGGATTTTTGGGAACACGTGCAGAAGGCTCTTGGCATGAAGCTGAAATTCAGTACAGCCTTTCACCCCCAGACTGACGGGCAAACTGAAAGAGTGAATCAAATACTAGAGGATATGTTACGAGCTTGTGCCTTGGACTTCAAGGGAAGCTGGTGTCGATACCTGAGCCTGGCAGAGTTTGCTTATAACAATAGTTATCAGGCTACTATCGGGATGACACCGTACGAAGCACTATACGGAAGGAAATGTAGATCTCCTATATGCTGGCTTGAGAGTGGTGAAAAGAAGGAGATGGGACTCCAGACTGATATTATAGATGAAACCACTCAGACTATAAAGAATATCCGCCAGAAAATAGAGGCTGCTCAAAGTCGACAGAAAAGCTACGCTGATAAGCGACGCAGACCACTAGAGTTTGATGTTGGGGATTCAGTATTCCTTAAAGTGGCCCCTATGAAAGGGGTGATGAGATTCGGGAAGAGAGGGAAACTGAGTCCGCGATATGTGGGACCGTACCAGATCCTATGACGAGTAGGCAAAGTGGCCTACGAACTGGAGCTACCGACAGAAATGTCGGCTATCCACAATGTCTTCCATATATCAATGCTCAGGAAATGTACCTCTGAAAGGAATCAAATGATAGAGCCCCAACCAGTACAAGACCAAGAGAACCTAAGTTCTGAACGCCGACCTATTCAGATCCTAGATCGGGAAGTCAAAAAGCTAAGGAACAAGGAAGTGCCCTTAGTAAAGGTTCTGTGGCGGAACGAGCAATTCGAAGAAGCCACCTGGGAACGAGAGGAGGCAATGTGATTAAAGTATCCAGAACTGTTTTAAGTTCGGGACGAACTTTTTATAAGGTATGAGGTGTTAGGACCGGTAGACGAGCTAGAGGGGGGGTGATTAGCTCCGATTTGCTTCGTGATGATTTGTCGCGGCAGAAGACTCGAGCAAACGCTAACACAAAGGATTTACTTGGTATCCACCCCGGTCGGGTGACTAATCCAAGGATCCACTCTCCTCACTCTCTCATACACTATGAAAGATCTCCTTCTTGAGGTGGAGAAACCTCTTACAAGCTTTCACAAAGATACAACAAGAATCAAAGCAAACACAAAATGAAATCTTACAAGATTTACAATGAATAATCTCTCTTTGCTTTCCTTGCTATCTTCAAGCTTGTGGTTGCCTCTAGAACCTTGGAAATGCAGCAGCAAAAACCTCCAAGACTTCCCTTGAGATGGCACCAATGAAGAAGGAAAAAGGGGAGAAGAGTTGTGGCTCAAAACCTACGTGAAAACCCTTATACCCGACGCCTAGGGTTCCCTAATCGATTACCCAATCGATTACCACGTCATACTAGCCGTTCAACGGCTAGTTTTTGAACCTGAATCGATTAGCCAATCGATTAAGACTGCCCTTAATCGATTGACCAATCGATTAAGAGAAGGCTGAATCGATTACCCAATCGATTCAGCCACCTTCTGTTCTCGCAACAAACTCTCTTAATCGATTACCCAATCGATTCACTTTCTCCTTAATCAATTACCTAATTGATTAAGATCCTCCTTAATCAATTACCTAATTGATTACCATCCTTCTTAATCAATTACCCAATTGATTAAAATCCTTCTTGTTTTCGCGAGACAACAACCCAATCGATCACCCAATCGATTGAGACCAACCTAACTTGTGTTCACGGTCAACCCCTTTGACCAACCTCGATTTTACGGTCAACCCCTTTGACCAACCTGGATTTTACGGTCAACCCCTTTGACCAACCTGGACTTCTTCTGCCTAGTTCCCAACTAGGACTTAACCTGATTCCCCACCAGGTTTGCCTAACACTCGAGTTAGGTCTAGTCTCTCGGTAGACTTCCACCTTGCCAGCATGTGATCTCCCCGATCCATCTGGACTTCACCTAGTCCCACTAGGTCTTCTCCCATGCCAGCGTGCGATCTCCCCGATCCACCTGGACTTCACCTAGTCCCACTAGGTGTGCCTAGTCCCACTAGGTCTTTTTCCATGCCAGCGTGCGATCTCCCTGATCCACCTGGATTTCACCTAGTCCCACTAGGTCTTTTCCCATGCCAGCGCACGATCTCCCCGATCCACCTGGACTTCACCTAGTCAAGTCTCCAGTCAACCTTGACCCACTTGACACCATACGGCATTCAAACATAATTATCAAATTCAAACATCAATGTCAAACATCGAAACATACACCTCAAGCTCACCCGAGCTTGCTAGACTCAAGCTCACCTGAGCCTAGTCAACCTAGGTCAACCCTGACCTAACCAAGATTGCACCAACAATCTCCCCCTTTTTGATGTTTGACAATATGTTTGAGAAAGACTAAACCCTATTAGCCTTTCAATTTTCTCCCCCTTTGACACACATCAAACACTCTCCCTGAAAGTCTATATGGTCAAAGGTATACACAATGAAAATCCCATACTTTTCATTGAACCTATGCTCAACCTTGAGCATACATCATAATGAAGATTTTCAATCTTCATCCTATCATTTTACCAAAAATAAAAATACAACCACATGTTGTTAAGGAAGACCTCCCCCTTAAAACATGCTCTAAACCTCTATCATTGCACCAACAATGATTTTTGAGTTCCTAAAACCTTTAGGAAAACTCAACTTGAGGTGATTGAGATTTTGGGATTCAAAACTTGAACCAAAACCTCTCCTTAACCCTTAAATGTTCACCGAACCGTTTCCCTTTTTGATTTCACAATGAAATTTACCCAAATATACTTATAAATGTATTCCAAGGGGTTAGGGATTGATAGGTTACTCAAAAATGGGTTAATGGACTGAAAACTGACAGTTTCAGTCTCACCAATCGATTGGTGTTGGGAACCAATCGATTAAACTAGCCTTAATCGACCAACAGATCGATTACGGCTAACTGTAATCGATCAGATGATCGATTACGCGAGCTTCTGTGCACGCAAAAAAGATCCACCAATCGATTGACCAATCGATTGGCTACTGCCCCAATCGATCACCTGATCGATTGAGAGTTTCTGAAATCTGAAAACAATTTCAGATTCGAATTTCAGAAACTCCTAAATAATTCTACAAAATTCGAAAAATCCTAAAATTTCGTGTAGATATTATTTATACCATATACTATCAAGAAAAAATAATTTTCTATGAAAATAACCTTCTTTTTCAAAGATTGACACAAAATTAGAAAACATTGAAACATTTCAATGTTTTACTCTATTTTGTATTCATTTCATCAATGATGAGTGCTATCAAAAGATAGTCTTCACCAAGGTTTTCCAAGATAGTTGTAAAATATTTTTCAAAAACAATATCCAACCATGTTCCTTGGGCTAAGTGTACATGACTTGTACATTAGCTTTCCCAATGATTGGAGTTCATTGAACTTCATGATTTGATGATACTAAAACTCAATAGGATGCATATAAATCAACACTTTGAGTTTTGTTCATCTTCCTAACATCTCACTTGTTCTAATGTATCTCTAAAACACACACAAGTCACCTTATAGTCTTAGTGAGATGTGAAAGTCATGTTCTCCCTAATCTTAGGGTTCATGCATTTCTACCTAAGCATTATAAACCTTGATCATCCACCTTGGATGCCAATTAATGCCAATGTCCTTAATTTCAATTAAAATTGACTAAATGCATGATTATGACTATGACATGCATCATATTAGGTTTTTCAAAAGAAATTATAGCTAAATGATGCATGAATGACATGACATGTAATATTTTCATAATAAAATATGAGATATAGATTATGATGTCATGGCATGTGATAGGGCATCCAAAACATGGCATAATAGCAAAAAGGAAAATACCTAGATTTCCTATCTAAGTATCAATAACTCATCGCTAAGCCATTGATAATTCTATTTTTTTTTTCTATTTTCCAAGATAATGCCAAAACTCCTCAACTTGGCATATCTTTGGATTCTATCCTAGTTGTGCTAACTTTTATCAAGTTCAATCTTCCAAAAATATCGTTTGGCACAAATTTACTCCTCCTTGAGTAGATAAATGAATTCTTCATTTTCAAGGGTAATAGCTCCTTGAAAATGTCCCAAAGTGCCAACTTCATCAAGGTTGGGCTAACTACCCTTCCAATTAGAGTTGACACTCCCTAGACCTATCTAGGGTGTGGCGAACACACTCTTAGGAACCCAAAACCTATTGGTGCTCCTTGGGTGTTCTAGGTATTCACTAGGGATGACTTCCCTTGATACCTTCCGAAAGACTTTCTTAGGCTTCTCCGAAGCCTTAGTCCCCTTTGTCTTGTCTTGGTCAACTCTAGGGATGGCTTCCCTTGTGACCTTAACTTGACTCCTAGACCTAGATTGAGTTCCATACCTATATGGAACTCTATGATAGGATGGACCATCATCCTTAGCTTTAGGTTTGTATCCCAAACCTTTCTTACTCCTAGAAGGACCATGATTTCCTAAATCTAGGTTTTGAGCTCTTGATTCCTTAAATAGATTTTCTATTTTCTTAAGGGATTTTTCTAATGTCTCAAGTTTTGACCTCAAAACTTGATTTTCAATCATTACTTCATCAAGGCTTGGTTTTCTAGTATAGCCTTTGTGATTGTTCTTCTTGGCCTTGTTTGGGTAGGTCTACCTTAAATGATCTAAAATCTTCTCTAACCTTAGGTGTAGTGGACCTAGCATGGAAGGCTCTATATTTTCCTTAGGTTTTACAACCTCCTATTTTCATGATAAATTGCATTAAAATGATAAAAATTTTCTTTAGCATGCATATTATCATGATAAAAAGAATTACCATTACCTAATGGTACCTTAGGCTTAATCTTGGAGGCTCCCCCTTGACTTGAGCTCCTCCTTTTGACTTTGGTCGGATCCTTCCCCTTTGGACATTGATTTCGATAATGTCCTTTTTGCTTGCATGAGAAGCACACAATGTGCTTCTTATCTTTCTTTGCCACGGGGTCGACCTCCTTTGCCTTCCCTTGGTCTTGGGTGCCATTTGCACCTTCTTCTTGACCAATTTGGACACTTACTCTTGTAGTGTCCTCTTTCCCTACACTCAAAGCAAATGATGTGATCTTTATTTTTACAAATTGAAATGTTTATACCTTTGCTTGTAGGGGTGGCACATGACTCTTCACTCGATCCGGAAGTAGATACTTCTTCTTTTTCCGGATTCAATGACCTTTGCTCCCCCTCAATCCTAGAGGTGGAGACTTCTTCTTCTTCTCCATTGACCTCGGATGATGATGTTGAAACTTTTCTTGTATCCGACGTCAATGTCAAATTTGCTCCTCTTCAACCCTTGAGGTGGAGGCTTCTTGAGCTTCATCTTCGGATGTTGAGCACCTCTCAACTTCCGAGTCCTCTTCACTTGATGAATTTCCCTCTTTGAATTTGTCTTGATTTGGTAGAGTGAGGGAACTTCATGAAGTTTGCCACTTTACTCCATAGCTCATTGGCATCTTTGAATTCTCCAATCTTGTCCAAGATGGTGCTTGGCAATAGATTGACCAATAACTTGGTCACTTTATCGTTGGCCTCGCNCAGATTCGACCGTTGACACTCCCAACGTTCGAATTCTGCCAGCTCACCAGCCACCTACCAGTCGACTGCCCCCAGGGCAGTCGACTGGTCCCAGGCTGAGACCTTTCTGTGAGTTCCATCAGTCGACTGCCCCCAGGCCAGTCAACTGGTCTACTCACCCACCTAAGGTTACCCATCTGAGTACATTCCACTCCGCACTCAAACCCTAGGATTTCCCGAGTACAATCACACTGCACTCATACCCTCACGACTTGACTGACTCCTCCTCCGCAGCCTCGACTGTTGCCTTCGCGCTCTCTTCATCTTTGGCTCCCGTCCCTCGGATGCACGCAAGCCTCTAGCTTGCCTCCATGCCATCCTTCACGCATGCCTCGAAGTCCGCGCCCATCAGCTCATCGTCCCTGCTCACCAAGGTCCCTCAGATGCGCACGCAAGCCTCCAGCCTGCCTCCATGCCATCCTTCACCGTACCGAGTGTTGGGACCGGTAGACGAGCTAGAGGGGGGGGTGATTAGCTCCGATTTGCTTCGTGATGATTTGTCGCGGCGGAAGACTCGAGCAAACGCTAACACAAAGGATTTACTTGGTATCCACCCCGGTCGGGTGACTAATCCAAGGATCCACTCTCCTCACTCTCTCATACACTATGAAAGATCTCCTTCTTGAGGTGGAGAAACCTCTTACAAGCTTTCACAAAGATACAACAAGAATCAAAGCAAACACAAAATGAAATCTTACAAGATTTACAATGAATAATCTCTCTTTGCTTTCCTTGCTATCTTCAAGCTTGTGGTTGCCTCTAGAACCTTGGAAATGCAGCAGCAAAAACCTCCAAGACTTCCCTTGAGATGGCACCAATGAAGAAGGAAAAAGGGGAGAAGAGTTGTGGCTCAAAACCTGCGTGAAAACCCTTATACCCGACGCCTAGGGTTCCCTAATCGATTACCCAATCGATTACCACGTCATACTAGCCGTTCAACGGCTAGTTTTTGAACCTGAATCGATTAGCCAATCGATTAAGACTGCCCTTAATCGATTGACCAATCGATTAAGAGAAGGCTGAATCGATTACCCAATCGATTCAGCCACCTTCTGTTCTCGCAACAAACTCTCTTAATCGATTACCCAATCGATTCACTTTCTCCTTAATCAATTACCTAATTGATTAAGATCCTCCTTAATCAATTACCTAATTGATTACCATCCTTCTTAATCAATTACCCAATTGATTAAGATCCTTCTTGTTTTCGCGAGACAACAACCCAATCGATCACCCAATCGATTGAGACCAACCTAACTTGTGTTCACGGTCAACCCCTTTGACCAACCTCGATTTTACGGTCAACCCCTTTGACCAACCTGGACTTCACGGTCAACCCCTTTGACCAACCTGGATTTCTTCTGCCTAGTTCCCAACTAGGACTTAACCTGATTCCCCACCAGGTTTGCCTAACACTCGAGTTAGGTCTAGTCTCTCGGTAGACTTCCACCTTGCCAGCATGCGATCTACCCGATCCATCTGGACTTCACCTAGTCCCACTAGGTCTTCTCCCATGCCAGCGTGCGATCTCCCCGATCCACCTGGACTTCACCTAGTCCCACTAAGTGTGCCTAGTCCCACTAGGTCTTTTTCCATGCCAGCGTGCGATCTCCCCGATCCACCTGGACTTCACCTAGTCCCACTAGGTGTGCCTAGTCCCACTAGGTCTTTTCCCATGCCAGCGCACGATCTCCCCGATCCATCTGGACTTCACCTAGTCCCACTAGGTGTACCTAGTCCCACTAGGTCTTTTCCCATGCCAGCGCACGATCTCCCCGATCCACCTGGACTTCACCTAGTCAAGTCTCCAGTCAACCTTGACCCACTTGACACCATACGACATTCAACCATAATTATCAAATTCAAACATCAATGTCAAACATCGAAACATACACCTCAAGCTCACCCGAGCTTTGTCAAACTAGGTCAACCCTGACCTAACCAAGATTGCACCAACAATCTCCCCCTTTTTGATGTTTGACAATATGTTTGAGAAAGACTAAACCCTATTAGCCTTTCAACCTATTCATTTTCTCCCCCTTTGACACACATCAAAAACTCTCTCCCTGAGAATTTATATGGTCAAAGGTATACCCAATGAAAATCTCATACTATTCATTGAACCTATGCTCAACCTTGAGCACCCATGAAGATTCCCAATCTCCATTCATTCACTTATACCAAAATGAAAATTTAAACACATGCCTTTAAGGAAGACCTCCCCCTCAAAACATGCACTAAACCTCTATCATTGCACCAACAATGATTTTTGAGAATACCTAAATCTTTAGGAAATCTCAACTTGAGGTGATGAGATTTAAAGATTCAAAACTTGAATCAAAATCTCTCCTTAACCCTTAAATGTTCACCAAACCATTTCCCCCTTTTTTTTATATATATATATTACACTGAAATTTACCCAAATATACTTATAAAGGTATTCCAATGGGCTAGGGATTGGTAGGTTACTCAAAAATGGGTTAACTGACTGAAATCAGACAGTTTCAGTCTCACCAATCGATTGGCGTTGGGAACCAATCGATTACTCCGTGCCTTAATCGATCAACTGATCGATTACGGCTGCCCTTAATCGATCAACGGATCGATTACGCGAGCTTCTGTGCTCGCAGATAGGGCTACCAATCGATTGATCAATCGATTGGCGACTATTCCAATCGATCACCCGATCGATTGGGAGTTTCTGATTTCTGAAAACAAATTCAGATTCGAATTTCAGAAACTTCTAAATAATTCTACAAAATTTGAAAAATTCTAAAATTTCGTGTAGACATTATTTATGCCATAGACTATCAGGGAAAAATAATTTTCTATGAAAATAACCTTTATTTTCAAAGATTGACACAAAATTGGAAGCCATTGAAATATTTCAATGTTTCACTCTATTTTATATCCAATTCATCAATAATGAGTGCTATCAAAAGATAGTCTTCACCAAGGTTTTCCAAGATAGTTGTAAAATATTTTTCAAAAACAATATCCAACCATGTTCCTTGGGCTAAGTGTACATGACTTGTACATTAGCTTTCCCAATGATTGGAGTTCATTGAACTTCATGATTTGATGATACTAAAACTCAATAGGATGCATATAAATCAACACTTTGAGTTTTATTCATCTTCCTAACATCTCACTTGTTCTAATGTGTCTCTAAAACACACACAAGTCACCTTATAGTCTTAGTGAGATGTGAAAGTCATGTTCTCGCTAATCTTAGGGTTCATGCATTTCTACCTAGGCATTATAAACCTTGATCATCCACCTAGGATGCCAATTAATGTCAATGTCCTTGCTTTCAATAAAAATCAAATTTATGCATGATTAATGACTATGATATGCATCATATGAGAAATTTCACAAGAAATTTTAGCTAGATGATGCATGTATGACATGACATATAATATTTTCATGATAAATATGAATGATGAAACATGATGTCATGGCATGTGATAGGACATACAAAACATGGCATGATAGCACAAAAGAAAATACCTAGATTTCCTATCTAAGTATCAATAATTCATCGCTAAGCCATTGATAATCCTAAATTTTCCCTAATTTCCAAGATAATGCCAAAACCCCCAACTTGGCCTATCTTTGGATTCTAACCTAGTTGTGCCAACTTTTTATTAAGTTCAATCTTCCAAAAAGATAGTTTGGCACGTATTTACTCCTCCTAGAGTAAATAAATGAATCCTTCATTTTCAAGGGTAGTAATTCCTTGAAAATGTCCTAAAGTGCCAACTACATCAAGGTTGGGCTAACTACCCTTCCAATTAGAGTTGACACTCCCTAGACCTATCTAGGGTGTGGCGAACACACTCTTAGGAACCCAAAACCTATTGGTGCTCCTTGGGTGTTCTAGGTATTCACTAGGGATGACTTCCCTTGATACCTTCCGAAAGACTTTCTTAGGCTTCTCCGAAGCCTTAGTCCCCTTTGTCTTGTCTTGGTCAACTCTAGGGATGGCTTCCCTTGTGACCTTAACTTGACTCCTAGACCTAGATTGAGTTCCATACCTATATGGAACTCTATGATAGGATGGACCATCATCCTTAGCTTTAAGTTTGTATCCCAAACCTTTCTTACTCCTAGAAGGACCATGATTTCCTAAATCTAGGTTTTGAGCTCTTGATCCCTTAAATAGATTTTCTATTTTCTTAAGGGATTTTTCTAATGTCTCAAGTTTTGACCTCAAAACTTGATTTTCAATCATTACTTCATCAAGGCTTGGTTTTCTAGTATAGCCTTTGTGATTGTTCTTCTTGGCCTTGTTTTGGGTAGGTCTACCCTTGAATGATCTAAAATCTTCTCTAACCTTAGGTGTAGTGGACCTAGCATGGAAGGCTCTATATTTTTCCTTAGGTTTTACAAACCTCCTATTTTCATGATAAATTGCATTAAAATGATAAAAATTTTCTTTAGCATGCATATTTTCATGATGAAAAGAATTACCATTACCTAATGGTACCTTAGGCTTAATCTTGGAGGCTCCCCCTTGACTTAAGCTCCTCCTTTTGACTTTGGTCGGATCCTTCCCCTTTGGACATTGATTCCGATAATGTCCTTTTTGCTTGCATGAGAAGCACACAATGTGCTTCTTATCTTTCTTTGCCACGGGGTCGACCTCCTTTGGCTTCTCCTTGGTCTTGGGTGCCACTTGCACCTTCTTATTGACCAATTTGGGACACTTGCTCTTATAGTGCCCTTTTTTCCTACACTCAAAGCAAATGATATGATCTTTATTTTTGCAAATTGAAATTTTTATACCTTTGCTTGTAGGAGTGTGGCATGACTCTTCACTTGATCCGGAAGTAGATACTTCTTCTTCTTCCGGAGTCAATGACCTTTGCTCCCCCTCAATCCTAGAGGTGGAGACTTCTTCTTTTTCCTCCTCGGCCAATGCTTCTTGAATTTTCTCCTCGGATGTTGAGCATCTCTCAATTTCCGAGTCCTCTTCATTTGATGAATCTCCCTCTTCGGATTTGTCTTGATTTGGTAGAGTGGAGGGATCTTCATGAAGCCTTGCCAATTTGCTCCAAAGCTCATTGGCATCTTTGAATTCTCCAATCTTGTCCAAGATGGTGCTTGGCAATAGATTGACCAATAACTTGGTCACTTTATCGTTGGCCTCGCATCTCTTGATTTGCTCCTCACTCCATTTGCTTTTCTTGAGGAGCTTCCCTTTGGTGCTTGTTGGAGCTTCAAAACCCTCCATTAGAGCAAACCATTGCTCTATCTCCATCATGAAGAAATTTTCAATCTTTGACTTCCAAAGATCGAAATTTGCCTTGTCGAATGGTGGAGGTGCCCTTGTGTCATAGCCAAACTCCATTTTTGAAGTTGAACCCTTTTGATGATGACTTCTTGAAATTAGGGTTTCTTCCAACTTCTTCTTCTTCCTCTAGCTCTTGCCCTCTTGGCGATGAGTCCAATGAAGAGCAACCTGGCTCTGATACCACTTGTTGGGACCGGTAGACGAGCTAGAGGGGGGGTGATTAGCTCCGATTTGCTTCGTGATGATTTGTCGCGGCGGAAGACTCGAGCAAACGCTAACACAAAGGATTTACTTGGTATCCACCCCGGTCGGGTGACTAATCCAAGGATCCACTCTCCTCACTCTCTCATACACTATGAAAGATCTCCTTCTTGAGGTGGAGAAACCTCTTACAAGCTTTCACAAAGATACAACAAGAATCAAAGCAAACACAAAATGAAATCTTACAAGATTTACAATGAATAATCTCTCTTTGCTTTCCTTGCTATCTTCAAGCTTGTGGTTGCCTCTAGAACCTTGGAAATGCAGCAGCAAAAACCTCCAAGACTTCCCTTGAGATGGCACCAATGAAGAAGGAAAAAGGGGAGAAGAGTTGTGGCTCAAAACCTGCGTGAAAACCCTTATACCCGACGCCTAGGGTTCCCTAATCGATTACCCAATCGATTACCACGTCATACTAGCCGTTCAACGGCTAGTTTTTGAACCTGAATCGATTAGCCAATCGATTAAGACTGCCCTTAATCGATTGACCAATCGATTAAGAGAAGGCTGAATCGATTACCCAATCGATTCAGCCACCTTCTGTTCTCGCAACAAACTCTCTTAATCGATTACCCAATCGATTCACTTTCTCCTTAATCAATTACCTAATTGATTAAGATCCTCCTTAATCAATTACCTAATTGATTACCATCCTTCTTAATCAATTACCCAATTGATTAAGATCCTTCTTGTTTTCGCGAGACAACAACCCAATCGATCACCCAATCGATTGAGACCAACCTAACTTGTGTTCACGGTCAACCCCTTTGACCAACCTCGATTTTACGGTCAACCCCTTTGACCAACCTGGACTTCACGGTCAACCCCTTTGACCAACCTGGATTTCTTCTGCCTAGTTCCCAACTAGGACTTAACCTGATTCCCCACCAGGTTTGCCTAACACTCGAGTTAGGTCTAGTCTCTCGGTAGACTTCCACCTTGCCAGCATGCGATCTACCCGATCCATCTGGACTTCACCTAGTCCCACTAGGTCTTCTCCCATGCCAGCGTGCGATCTCCCCGATCCACCTGGACTTCACCTAGTCCCACTAAGTGTGCCTAGTCCCACTAGGTCTTTTTCCATGCCAGCGTGCGATCTCCCCGATCCACCTGGACTTCACCTAGTCCCACTAGGTGTGCCTAGTCCCACTAGGTCTTTTCCCATGCCAGCGCACGATCTCCCCGATCCATCTGGACTTCACCTAGTCCCACTACGTGTACCTAGTCCCACTAGGTCTTTTCCCATGCCAGCGCACGATCTCCCCGATCCACCTGGACTTCACCTAGTCAAGTCTCCAGTCAACCTTGACCCACTTGACACCATACGACATTCAACCATAATTATCAAATTCAAACATCAATGTCAAACATCGAAACATACACCTCAAGCTCACCCGAGCTTTGTCAAACTAGGTCAACCCTGACCTAACCAAGATTGCACCAACACCGAGCCCATCCAGTCAAGTCCATATGCGTAACCTGTACAACCTGCACACTCAACATACGCATATCAAATACAAGGGTAAACCTAACTTAAACCCTTTGCCCAAACATCAAAACTCATGGTCACTCCAGACCATCTTAGGGCCGATTGCTCCAACACCCTTCCCTTGTTCAATGTATCACTGGCTTAAGTATATTGTCAAACATTGAAACATTTAGAGGAGGGCATCCCTGATGCAACTTGCACCAACAATCTCCCCCATTTTGATGTTTGACAATATCTTAAGTTAGATTGGCTGAAAGGGCTAACTTATAATCCTTTGAAAAACTGATCTAAGTATTGAAAATAAGTTTTGATCTTTAGGGAGAAAAAAAACTTCTAACTTAAGCTTACTTTCCCCCTTTTTGAAAAACATTTTGATTTTTCTTTTTGATCCTTCTGGAAGACAATAAAAAATTTTCTAACTTAAGCACACCTCTCCCCCTTTGTCATACTTCAAAAATTATCAAAAATATTTGCACCAACAATGAAAATATTTGGTTCTTTTTGAAAATACTTAGTATAACTTTTTGAAAGCATAGCATAAAACTAAGTACTTAAATTGTACCCAAAAGGAATTTCTCTTTGAAAAGTATTTTGTAACTCAAAAAAACTTCTCACTTAAAAAATATTGCTTTAGAAAAACTTTCATTTAAAAAAAAATTCAAAAAATTTACTCATAGAAAAATTTTCACTAGTGCATTTTGAGAAATATTGTAAAAGCTTTGTATTTTGAATGATATTTTATAACTTTTGAGAAAATACTATGAGCTTTAAAAAGTGCAAGTACTTTGAAAAATGTTATGAGCTTTGAAAAATGCAAGTACCTTGTTTTTGAGAAATATTATGATCTTTGAAAAATGCAGGTACTTTTTTGAAAATATTATGATCTTTGAAAAATGCAACTACTTTTTGAAAAATGTTTGTAAATTTTTTTGAAAAGTATAAGTACTTAGAGAAATATTAAAATTTTTCAAAAGTATAAGTACTTAGAAAAATATTAAATTTTTTGAAAAGTATAAGTACTTAGAAAAATATTATTTTTAAAACATAATATTTTACTTAACTTGGTTTCTTTTCCAGTCTGACATAATCCTAGGAAACCTTGTTGATTACAAGGACGTTTTCCTAAGTATCCTGGAAATTCTCCAACTCAAGTAAACATTTTTTTTTTCAAAAAAACTGTTTTGAAAATGATAGAGATTGACAGTGATAGAGAGATAATATGATAAAAAACCAGTACTTTAAAAAATTATGTTTTCAAAAATGACTTACTAATGCAGTGCATGAAAATATATTAAATAATTCTTTATAATTTGACCTCCCCCTAAACTTGACCCAGTCCTAGGAAGCTTGTTGACCACAAGTACTCTTCCTCTAAGTCCTTAGGGTTTGGTTTAGACCAAAAGAATTATCTAATAATTCCAAAAAGTAATTGTCAAAGATAATATTTGTTAGAAATAATTTCTTTTTGATTTAGACTCCCCTAAATTTTACACATCCTCAGAGTCCTTGTAAATCATTAAGTAGACCTCCTCTGTGTCTTTAGGGTTTATCAAAATCAAATGAACAATAATTTTCAGGAAAATAATTTTTAAAGTATAAGCTTTTTCGAAAACATATGTGATAGTAATTAAAGCACAGTAAAAAAAATATTTTTAAGGATTAAAAAGAATAAAACACTCCCCCTACATCCAACACTGTTTGACTCTATCTAAGTGTCTTAAGGAACTTTAGTATTGACCTAAGAGGATTATGTCTAATTGTGTGAGTCAAACAATTTTTGAAAAGATATACTTTTGAAAAATGTATAATATGTATAACCAATCAGATAAGCATGAATTCCATAAAAACATTATTATGTTAAAGCACTAATTTGAAAATATATTTTTAGAAAAATATTCTAACAATTTTTTAAAATATTTTTTAATTTATTAGTCCTTAACCTCTCACTCATTCTAGATGTCTCAATACAGCAAGCATGGTTGCCTTATGGGTGCATTGTGAGATGCTTGAATCATTTTTCTTAATTCATTGTTAAATCTAAGATTTAATTGAAATTTATGTTAGATTCAAATTTATCAAATAGTAAAGTGAATTTGATTTTCGGTAATCGGCTTCCAGATCTTGGCGAGGCACAAGGCCTTCTTTGGCCGTAGCCTTATTGGATCATCAACCCTTTCCTTGACAAAGCCTTTTATCGAAAATTTATTTTCAAATTACTTCTTGAAAAATTTTGATCTAACTAGCTTAGGTTTTGGGTCGGTAGCTTCGGCTAGTTCCACCAGACGGCTTCCCTAACATACTATTATCTCACCTCCACCTAATACTAGGTTGATCAAGTTTCAATTATTCTTTTTCCTATAACCGTTCTAAATTATGCATAAAATTAAACATGAATGATATGACATATATTTAAAGAATATTGTATATGCATGGCATGACAGTTATGCATGAGTCAAACAATTCAAATCATTTTATTTAAGTTTCTAATAATGTATCAAATTCCCGATTTGCTACATGTCATGTGAACCCGTGAATATGCCAACCCACTTTGACATATTTGATATTATTAATTCAATTGTTGCAGTTTGGGTAGGATTTTATTTAATTTGAGTTTAAGTTATTTAAGAATTAATTGAAATTAAATTAATTAAGAATTAATTGAATTAATTATGAATTGAGTAAAATCTGAATTAATTAATATTTAAATGAATTAATTGAGAATTAATTTGAATTTGAATTAATTAATATTTAATTTGAATTTGAATTAATTAAGATTTAATTTGAATTTGAGTTAATTAAGATTTAATTGAATTAATTTGAATTTGAATTAATTCAAGATTAATTGAATTAATAGAGAATTAATTAGAATTTGAATTAAATTAATTAGGAATTAACTTGAATAATTAAGGTTGAAATGATTAATTAATAGTTGTGGGTTTAAGTTCATAATTTTCATTATTTCAAAAATTTCTGACTCATCCACTATTTCTTCCTTATTTATCTTTTCAAGTTTTTCCAATAATTCAGGTTTATTTGAATCTTTGTGATTTTTATTTACTATGGACTTGATTTCAGAAAATTTCATCTCCTCCTCATCCTCAAAATCACATCCTTCAATATCCTCAAAGTAGGTGGAGTAACTTGGGCCACTAGTTAATGTTTTGTAATAATTTTTAACATTATCTATAATTAAATTACTATCTAACCAGATTTTATCTCTATTATTCTCAAGAATATTTTCAACAAGATCATTCTTATCCTCAGAAATAATTTTAATAATTTCAGGATTATCTTCAGAAATATTTTCAATAATTTCAGGATTATCTTCAGAAATATCTTCACTAACTTCAGAGTTATCTTCAGAAATATCTTTAAGAATTTCAAATTCGAATTTAGAATTATCCTCAAGATTTTTAATTTTGAATTCAGTATTATCCTTAAGATTTTCAAATTTGAATTCAGTATTATCCTTAAGATTTTCAAATTTGAATTCAGTATTATCCTTAAGATTTTCAAATTTGTCAGAATTTACAGAATTAATTCCAAAATTAATTTTAGAAATTAATGAATTAACGTTAAAGATTAAACAGTTGATTTCTGATATTTTAACATTATTGATATTTTGTAACTGGTCATGCAGAACATTAACTCTTAGCCCTAGCCACCTCCCTAGGTGACTCAACCCATACTAGACCACACCGGTGAGCCCTCGGTGACTCTTGGCCTACAAAATGAACCCTCTTAACCTTAGATATCTTGTCTTTGGTTAAGTTGTTCCTTCTACCCTCAAATGGCACCCCCTTGCCATTTTTGGACTTTCCCTCCTTGCCATAACCGTATGCTGCCCTAGCATACTTCTTTTTGTTGGCCTTGGAGGTCTTAGACCGGTATCCCAACCCCGATCTATCATAGTTGGGTTTTAAACTACCCAACACCATATCTAGACCTTTAGATCCAACCTTGAATCTTTCTAAGGTCTTTTCCAATTTATCAAGCTTTGCCCTCAAGGCTTGATTTTCCCTTTCTAGACCTTTAACCTTAGAGTCCATATGTCCACTTTGGACATTCCTAGACCTACCCATTTTCTTAGGCACATTCCTTCTCTTCTTGGGATTAGTGTCATGATCCTTAGGTCTAGAGGTCTTGGGTTGATCATGATGCATGTTTTTCCTAGGGTTTTGATCTACCTTGTTAGTCCTATTTCTATCATTATATTTAAATCCAAAATTTGGAACAAGTAAGCATCTTTCATTGATTCTAGCATGTATGGATGAATAATTTGCACTCTTTTTAACATACATAGAGGAACTAACATTTGAATTGCATTTTAATTTAAGGTTAGGGATGTAACACCCCACTAAAATTTCCTTCAATATTATCCCTAATATTGAGTATAATTGTGTGAATAATAGCCATATTGAGTATGATTCATGAATGATAGTTAGAGTTGTGGGAATTTTAGTGTAAGTGTTAATGGGCCTTATATGGGCTCTAAATGGTGGAAATTCCTAATGGGTCTTAAATAGCACTTCGTTAGTTATCCTAATGGGCCTCATGAGAATAAAAGAAATAACACATCTTGTAATGGGCCTTACTTTAGATGGGCTTGTAAAAGAATAAAAAAAAATGAAATGATGTAGGTGCCAAGGATTTAACCTTGGACCTTAGAGATGTTGTAAGCCTTAAGAATGCATATGTAACTAATTCACCTAGCAAGGGAGTGCTATTAGGAGGATAGAGGAAATTGTAGATAGGTGTAAGGGGGATGAAGAGTCACCATGGAGGATGAAGAGTCACCATGGAAGGTAAAGGGGTCACCATGGAAGGTGAAGAGGCATACCTTTTCATTTACTATAAGAAGATGAGAAAAAAATGCCATAAGGCATCTCCTAATCCTTCTCATTGTCGAAACCTCAAGGCCTTCTCTCCATAAAAAAAAATTCTCTCCAAGAAGATCTAGTGAAGGCTTTGTGTTTGTGAAGCAAAGGAAGAGCCAAGGAGCAAGAAGTTCTTTCTTTCTCCTTCTAGGTGATATATATTGTTTGGGAATCTTTAGCACAAGAGTAAGACTCCCCTCACCTGCAACATAATAGCTTATATATGTTTTTTTCATGTTCTTGTATGTTCTTGCGATGTGTTGCTAAAATCGTGAAGTTTTCCTTATAAGCAAGTTTCAGCCAAGCATGGGTTTTAGGGCCTATGTTTATGTTTGATGCTATCTAATGACTCCAATGTTCGTTTGATGACATGTTATGAGTTATGATGCAAAAAGATGGAGCAAAAAGACCCTTAAAAGTTTCGGCCAAGGCTCCCATGAAGCCATAAACTTTTTGGCCATAAGAAGATGTTTGGATTCCTTTTTGACTAGCTAATGGTTTTTAATTCCTTGTTAATGTTTTGTTTGAGGGTTTTATATATTTTAGTCCATGTTTCCTCCTCCATACATGTTCGGTCAAAAGCCTAAATAAGGGCTAAAAAAAGTGTTAAAGATGTCATGTTACTTGCTAATGTTTCCTAGTGTTAGAATATATATTATATGCATGTTGTATGAATCAATTGCTCTTGTTGTTTGTCATTTTCATGATGATATGAACCTTAGAAGTTTCTGATCAGTACCTTAAATTAGGTTTTAGGATGGGTTAAGGTCACTACCTCACTTGATGATGTCTCTTTGTAATAGGATATTCAATGTATGGATGTTGTATGAGTTGTGTGATGTTGTGTTATGTTTTTATGCCATGATAACCCTATCTAAATGTTTTGACCAGTAGAATATATGTTGAATTATGGTTGAATTAAAGGTATCCATGTTTCATTATGCCATGATAGATGAAAAAAGAATGGAACAAGTTCCCTAGGTGTATTATCCTTAGTTTTAAATTGAACATTATGTGTTTTATGAATCATGAATGATAAGTTGGCATGTTATGAATTTTCTTACCATGAGATTATGTTTTCTCCATGCCATGTTCATGCTTGAAAGTTATGATGATATTTATGCTTTGAATGTATGCCCATGACATGTATGACATTATGAATAAAAGAATATCTAAAGAGCAATTTCTAAGAAATGATGAACGCTATGCTAAAGAGCAATTGCTATGGAAAGAAAAGGAATCATGTATGCTATTTTACTTTATGTATTGGCTTGTACCGGATCTTGAAAAAGGTCCAAGGGATGGGCTCATAAGTAAGGCCCCCGGTTCTGGACTACCGTAGCTGTCCCTAGGCTAAAGGTTGCCTAGTACCCTAGTAGGTCTGGATTAGCTACCTCGTACTCTACGAAGGGATGCGCGCAAATGACGAATGGGTACAAGCCAGGGATCCCAATGATGATGATATGTTAATGTTCAAGTATTATATTATATATATTTTTCAAAGAGCATCTTTAATGTTTATGCACATGTTTATGTTTAATGATATTGCATATGATATGTTTAATGTTTATGCACATGTTTATGTTTAATGATATTGCATATGCTATGTCTAATGTTTATGCACATGACTATGTTTTAAAGATTATGCGAATGTTAGGTGCTTTAAGTACTGACTCATGCCATATGTCCTTAATAACGACACACATATTCATGTTTTAAGTGTTTATTCTTACGTGCTTTAGATGCTTTAAGTATTTATTCATGTTATATGTTTATGTCAAATGATGTAGATTTCTACTTATATGTGATGTACAGATTTTGTGAGTAAGCAAGGGGCATACTAAGCATTTTATGCTTATAGTCTACCTTCTTATGTTGCAGATCAAACTAAAGGTTTCTAAAGAAGGGGAACCAGCAGGAGGGCATGTGTGTGTGTGGCAGTGACTTGGCAGAATGATCCTACTGTTGTTTTTACTCTTACTTATGGACTTAATGTTGCTACTTATAAACTGCATGTGTTAGTTCTTATTTTACGCTTACTACTTGTTGGAGTTGAAGTTCTTTATGATATACATGCTTAATGTAAAACTATATACTCTCTTGTTAAATATGCTATGCTATGATTCACATGCTTAAAGTAGTTTAGTTAGAAAGAAATTTATCCAATTGCATATGTTCATGATTTAGTATTATTTCCGCTGCTATATTTACACTTTATATGCAATAATGTACGAAAGAAAAAAAAAAGTAACGCGTCGCTCACGTAAGGGGCGGGCGTTACAAGGGATTACCTCCCTCACCCTTGTAGTTCCTCCTTGATATGAGCTTTGCTTCTTCCTTTCCTCCTTCTCCCATCTTCTCATGTGCTCCATCTTCTTAAGCTCTCCATTCTTTGGGCACTTCGTGTGGTAGTGTCCTAGCTCAACACACGTAAAGCATCAAATCTTCTTTCTTTTAGCTTAAGCTTCTTCATCCCTACACCTCATGTTAGAATTTAATTGAATTGAGATAGGTTTAGAGTGTACCTCCTTTTTCTTACCCTTTGGACACTTATCTTTGTAGTGTCCCTTTTCGTTGCAACTAAAGCATATGATGTGATCCTTTTTCTTTGCTTTGGCGGAGGTGGAGGCTAGGTTGACTACTTCTTCAACCTTGGATGAAGTGGAGGCTTCCTCTTGTTCTTGTGTGGAAGAGGGTCTCTCCTCCCCCTCAATCCTTAAGCTTGACACCTCCTCTTCTTCTCTTGATGAGGTAGAAGATTTATCACTCAATTTTGCCTCTTCACTTGATGAAATTGATACTTCCTTTTCCTCTTGGTCTTCTTGGACTATTGACCTTACTTCTTCGGGCTCTTCTACTACTTGAGCTAGTGTAGGGCTCTCATGAATTTATTTCAATTTTCTCCACAATTCATATGCATTCTGGTATGCCCCTACATCACTCAAAATATTGTTAGGCAAAATATTGGTTAATACACTAATTACCTTTTCGTTTGCCTTTGTTTGATTTTGTTGCTCTTGATTTCAATATCTAGGCCTAAGCTTCTTCCCGTGCTTATCCTTTGGAATCTTGAAGGGCTCTTCTATGATCATCCTACACTCACAATCCATGCCAAGCCACGTCTCCATCCTTGTCTTCCAATACCCAAAATCTTCATGGTCATAGGCCGGTGGAGTGTAAATCTCATCCCCCAACTTATGTTCCATCATCTTTCACCTCTAGCTATTGCTCCATTGGCGATTAGTCCAATAAGAGCGGCCCTTCGCTCTGATACCACTTGTTAGATCGATTTCGTACGCTAGAGGGAGGGTGAATAGCGCATCTTCGATTCTTCTTGTACCTACGTTGTTAGTTCCGCAAGTGGAAATAATAATAATGAAAACAAACAACGCAAACAAGAAGATTTACTTGGTATCCACCCCTAGGGGTGACTAATCCAAGAATCCGTCGGTGGATCACTCCCCGGATAACCTCCGACTAGCCCTTGTCGCTCCTTATGGGTGGAGAAACTTCGCCACAATCACCTCGACAATCCCTGAGCACCAAGACTACTATTTGGCCTTTAACCAAGACCAAATTCGTCAACCTTTTCAACCAACTTGAAGTCCTCTTAAATATGACTCGAGCTGAAAACCCTCGCCACCAGTCGTCTGCCCCTTTACCAGTCGACTGGTGCCAGCCAAACAGCAGTCCAATGGATCGCTGCAACGGCTAGTTTTTGACTTTACCAGTCGACTACTCCCAAGGCAGTCGACTGGTCCACTCACACACCTAAGGTTACCCTTCCCGAGTACTTTTCACTCCGCACTCAAACCTTAGGATTTCCCCAGTACAATCACACAGCACTCGTACTCTCACGACTCAATTGACGCCTCACCAGCAGCCTCGACTATTACCTTCGCGCCCTCTTCATCTTCGGCTCCCGTCCCTGGGATGCACGCAAGCCTCCAGCTTGTCTCCATGCCATCCTTCAAGCATTCCTCGAAGTCCGCGCCCCTCAGCTTATCGTCCCTGCTCTACCACGGTGCTTTGGGTACACACAAGCCTCCAGCTTGTCTCCATGCCACCCTTCACCGTACCGAGGCCGTCCAGCTAAGCCAATATGTGTAACCTGCACAACCTGCACACTCACATACACATATCAAATACACAGATATTGTATTGTATACGAGACCAATATGTATAGCCTGAATGTAGGAAGCCTCATATATGCTATATTATATATGAGACCAAATATCTGCTTTGCCATGGGCATAGTTAGCAATATCAGACCAACCCAGGTCAGGAAAATTGGATTGTGATAAAAGCATATATTAGTGCCTGAGAAGGACTAAGGATTATATGCTGGTTTACCGGACTGATTAATCTCCTATGGGTTATACGGATACAGGACTTCCAATCAGATAGGGGCAAAATATAAGTATTCCTTGGGGTTTTGTGTTTACTTTACAATGTGGAACCATAGTTTGGAGAAGTGTCGCATAGCGGCTGCGTGGCAAACTTCACCATCGAAGCTGAGTATTTGGTAGCCTCTGAGGCGGCCAAGAAAGCTATATGGTTCAGGAACCTCAAGAGAGACTTTGATGTGATCCCTGGTTTACTCAGGGCTATCACATTTTGTTGTGATGACAATGGTGCAGTTGCAAACTCGAAGGAATCACAAGTCCATAAGGCGAGTAAACACATAGAGCGCAAGTACCGCCCAGGAGAGGAAAACTTGTTGTCGCTTAGATTGCATCGGAGGACAACTTGTCAGATCCTTTCACTGAGGCCTTGATAGCGAGAGCCATTAGGCATGTGGAGGATATGGGCGTCAGATGTATGGCATTGTGAGGACAGCATTGTCTTTGAGTATAAGTGGGAGATTGTTAGGATGTATACTAAAAGTCTTGCCTTTTCAGTATAAACATCCACATTTTGAAAGAGAATAACAACAACACTGATGCATGTTTATATTAGTATGTGCATAACCGTCTAATACCTTGCATTGTAGATAGCATGGTGTGTGGTGACACATAGAAGATCATGTTATCAGTCCCTTGCAGAGTATAAGCAGAGGCTCACAACGGAGATGGAGTTGGACAAACCATCGGGATGGTTGTAGTGTAATTAGATATGATTTATCTTGGTCATAGAATTACACTAGTGTGCTTTGTGTGCATTGAACAGGACCAAAATAGAGGCGAACCAATTTGTACTGACTTTATAATTGGATCAGACCTAGATTTATTATGGAGTACAATATATAAATCTTGATATAATAACGGGTGCGTGTATTTATTATTTTATTTCTTTGATTTACCAATAGGCGAGACTTATTCTGTTAAATCGATAGGCACGGTAAGTTGGGAAATAATATTATGTACATGGTGTACCGTTGATTATTGATGGAATCCGTGTCCTGCTGAGTCGAGATGATGATGCCCCTTTAATGAGCTTATAAGGTTCATCATGTTAAACCCTGCAGGTGGATTTGATCCAACATGATGATAAGGTTGATTGGTACTAGTCAAGGAGTTAGAAGTTGATTAATTAAAATTGTTGGTAATTTAAATTAATCGATGGGCATTCGATATCTTAAATACGGGGAGATGGATGTACTCATAATAGGTGGAGCCCATATGAAAACATGGGGGTTGGTGAAGAAGTTCTGTGGAGATCCTTTAGTGGAATGGATCTTCATTAATGGATCGGATTTGGATCCATTAGCGAGCCAAGACCCAACTCCTCCTCATGGTCCCTATCTTAGCCCTATATATATCCCATGGAATCAAGAAACCAAGGCTAATCCAATTATTGAACACACCCTTGGGTTTTCTCTCTTCTCTCTTAATTTTTTTCTCTCTCCTAGGGCTTGTGGGCACCGGTTGTGAAGAAGGGAGATGGTGGTCGATTAGAAGCAAGGAAGGAGGTTATTTCAATCAACTCTTGTGCTTCTTATCTCCACCAATCTCTTCTCATCACCTCAGTGGTGATTGGCGCCGGACACAAGCAAGGGAGGAGGAGAAGAACCGACGGCAACACCCTTACGGCGCAGAGAGCTTGGCTGAGGGAACCGACGGGTTTTGGAGGCAAGAAAGGATATTTCCTTTCTCCTTTTCTTCTTCATCTTCTTCCTCAAGTCCCTCTTCAGTGTTTCCTTGTGGCCGGTGGGACTTGGAGTCCCTGGAAGGCCGACGGCGCAAGGAGGAGGGGAAGAACAAGGGGTCGGCGATAACCCTAGAAGCTAGGGTTGTGTTGGCTTGTGAAGAAGGCGGATAATTGGAGCCCTTTGGTGATTCCGGATCTTAATAGCTCGTCGCCCACACGACGTCCAAGAGGGAAGGAACATAAGGTAGAAGGCTAAGAGGTAAAGAGAGGTATATTTCTCTCTTAGCTCTTCTTTGATTTTTATCATTTCATGTGGCATGTTAATTAATTATCATGATTGATTAATTGGTTAATTAATATTTGATAATTAATTATTTGGCCTCGATAATAAATGTAAAAATCAGCGATCTACTCATCGTCTTTTCCACGGTCGATCGGTTAGGCGAATTACATGGCTCGATCTTTGAAATTGGCTAAGTTGTAATTTGAATCGATCAATACAATGACGAGATGGTCATTTGGGAGACGGGTCTCCATTCGGATTAATTTTTTTTTTAATCCGTAGACATGGAGAGGTCTGTCAAGGACGACTAGGTATTCGCTTAGGAAACTCATCAAGCCATACACAATAGGTCTAACTAGTCTAGGATGTGGCGAGGTAGCTTCGGCTAGTTCCACTTAGCTAGGCCAAGCTTCCCTAACGTACTATCATCTCGCCCCACCCCTACTACTAGGTTAGGCAAGTATCAACCAATCTCTTTCCTATCCTTCCGTTCTAAATAATGCAGAAAAATAAACATGAATGACATGACAGATATTTTAAAAAAATAAGAAGATGCATGAACATGGCATTTATGCATGAGTCAATTATGTCAAAACATTTTAATTAAGTTTCTAATAAAGTATCAAATTCTCGATTTGATACTGATCGTGTGAACCCGCGAATATGTCAACCCACTTTTGTAGATGCAATCATACCCTAAATAAGAAGTTTTGATGATTGACAGTTGTTTAAGTTTAAGCTAATACATTGGATCTAACATTGAGGTTTAGTGTGCAGTAATGCAAGAAGTCCAAGGAATGGTCGGGGACCAGATTCTTGGCATGAAGACCCGGAGTTGAGGAAGCTCCAGGCAAGAAGTCCAAGGGATGGTCGGGGACGAAACTCTTGGCATGAAGACCCGGAGTTGAGGAGGCTCCAGGCGTGAAGTCCAAGAAATGTGAGGTTTCACTGGCACAAGGTAATTTGATCGATTGAGAACAACGCAAAATATTTAGGGTTGAGAATCCTAAATTTGAGTGTATCAATCAATCAGGCAATCGATTGGAAGATGACCAATCGATTAGTGAATTGATTCAGGGCGATTTTGTGTGAAAACAGAATGCTCCCTAATCGATGAGTGAATCGATTGGAAGCTCTTTAATCGATTGATGAATCGATTCAGGGTGATTCTGTGCGGAAACAGAATGCTCTTTAATCGATTGGTGAATTGATTACAAGCTATTCTGTGCGCAAACAGAATGCTCTGTAATCGATTAGTCAATCGATTCAGAAGTCTTGTAATCGATTGGTGAATCGATTACGAGAAATTCTGTGCGCAAACAGAACGTTCCGTGATTGATCAGTCAATCGATTCAGAAGCCCTATAATTGATTGGTGAATCGATTAGAAGCTAGTATGTGCGCAGACAGAACGCTCCGTAATCAATCATTCAATCGATTCTAGATACTAACCGATCAGCCAATCGATTCAAGTTCAAAATGGCGTAATCCCAGCTGTTCATCCTGACATCCGTACTGTTCAATAGCTACTTGGTAATCGATTGGGGTTTTTTGCCAATCGATTCATAACGTAGAGAAGACCGTTATAAGCGGACGACCAAGCACAAACAACGTTACTGTTCCATTGTAATCTCTGCTAGGGTTTTGGTGCTTCAAGTTCTCTACTCAAGCTCAAGTTTCCAACACCTTCTTCAAGCAACCAAAGGAAGGAGAAGCAAGCCTAGTGTGTAATACTTCTTTCTCTTCTTCTTCTTTGTGTTGTTCTTTTGAGAAAGCTTTCAAGGGTGTTGTAAAAGGGTTTCTCCACCCTCGGTGTTGTTCCGAGAAGGAGGCTTCTTAGTGAAATTTGTGATCGCTGGTGTGGACCCTTAGATTAGTCACCTCAAGGAGGTGGAGACCAAGTAAACTAAAGTGTTAGCATTGGATTTGGAAGTGTTTGGCTCTTAATCTCTGCTGTGAAGAAAAATTAACTGAAGTGAGCTATTCACCCGCCCCCCCCCTCTAGCTCTACCGATCCTCAACAAGTGGTATCAGAGCAAGGTTGCTTCGGAGGACTCACACCCAAAGAAGCAAGCGGTTGAGCTGCGAGGATGTCTTTGAAAGAGGGGTCACAGCACTACACGACCACCCTACTATGAAGGAAACAACTTCGCATATTGGAAGAGTCACATGGAGAATTATCTCATGACTGAAATTGATAATTGGTTTTCTGTTACGGAGGGTTTTGTTGCGCCAACACAAGATGGGAAAATTCTGGAATCATCAAAATGGACGGTTGAGCAAAAGATGAAGGCGCAAGCAAATGCTAAAGCCACGGTAACTCTTCAATGTGGATAAGCTAATTGAGCTTAAGAGTTGTGGGATAAGCTAATTGAGCTTAATGAAGGCACAAAAGATTCAAGAATTGCCAAAAGGGACCTTCTTATAAATCAACTGCAAAATTTTGTAATGAAGGAAGGAGAAACCGTAAGTCAGTTACATGAAAGATTCAAGGAGCTTTTAAATGGTCTTCATTCGGTTGGAGAAAGTGTGGAAAATCGGGACCTCATCAGTATGCACTAAAATCCTTCCCAAGAAACTCCTTATGGTCATCAATGGTTGATGCTTATAAAGTTTCAAGGGATTTATCAATTGTTAAGTTAGATGAACTATTTTGTGAACTAGAATTGCATGAACAAGCTAATATAAGTCATAAGGAGAAAGGTATAGCTTTGGTTGCAGGTGAAAGAAGAAGAAACATAGAGAGAAGAAGAAGGAGAAGAAGGAAGAATCCTCCTCATCCGAATCCGAGCAAGATAGTGATAGTGATAGCGATGAGGAGCTATCATCAAGTGAAATGGAAAACTTTGTCCGGAAGATGATGAGGCGATCTAGAAAGTTCAACAAGAAGGATGTCAAGAAGATGTTCCTTGATGACAAGAAAAAGGGTAAGTCTCAAGCTAAATCAAAAGCAAAGACTGATGCAATTTGTTTTGAGTGCAGTAAAAAAGGTCATATCAAAGCCGATTGCCCTGAGCTAAAAAGAAAAGATGATAAGACAAAGAAAAAGAAGGCCTTGAAAGCTACATGGGATGATTCTTCATCTAGTTCATCAGATGAAGAAATTGGGAGAAATACTTCAAGACATGTGGCTCTCATGGCCTTGAATGATGTTGAAAGTAGTGAAGATGAGGAAAATCGTGAAGATGAAGTTGAGTCTTCAAGCGAGTCATCATCTAGTAAGGATGAGGTAATTTCTCCTAAATTAGATAAACTCTATGCTACTATTGCATGCTTGACAAATGCTTTATTTAGATCAAAAGTTAAAGTCAAAGAACTACAAAATAAGATGAAATTACTTGAAAATGATACTATGTTATGTGAAGCATGTACACATCATGAAGTTGCAAATTCTAGAGGTGATAATCTTAAAAAGGAGAATGCATCATTGAAATTGCAAGTAGAGGGTCTTAGAAGTGCTTTGGAAAAATTTACCTCAAGCTCTAAATATTTGGACATGATATTAGGAAGTCAATGGGCAATTTATAACAAGGCAGGATTAGGATATAAACCAAAGGATAAGGAAGTTAACTTCATGTCTCTTGTTAGTAGAAATCATGTTTCAAAAGTGAAAAAAGTGAAAAATGTTCAAGCTTGGGTACCCAAGCAATTTGTTATAGATGCTATTGGACCCAACATTTGGGTACCAAAACATTTAGTTCATCACATTTGAACAAGCATGCATCGAGGGGGAGCATCCAATAACATGGATTATTGATAGTGGATGCTCTAGGCACATGACGAGGGACTCATCAAAATTTTCATCACTCAAAAACAAAAATAAAGGTATCGTTTCTTTTGGTAATAGTGGTGAATTGAAAGTTATTGGAATAGGTGATATTAAAATTTCTGAACAATTTGTAATTAGGAATATTCTATTAGTGAAAGGTGTGGTCTTCAATCTACTAAGTGTTAGTCAACAATGTGACTCGGGATATAGAGTTGAGTTTGACTCATCTTAATGTCTAATTAAGCATAGTGACCTAAACACTATCATGCTTATTGGCCATAGAAAGGAAAACATTTATCAAGTTGAACTATTTGGTGCTACTAATATATTTGCTAAGTGTTTCATGTCTAAAGAGGAAGAGACTTGGCTTTGGCATCGGAGACTTGCTCACACCAACATGAGACACATCAAGAAACTATCAAAGAATGAGTTGGTGCAAGGATTGCCAAAATTGAAGTTTCAAAAGGACAAACTATGTGATGCATGTCAAATGGGTAAGCAAACCAAGGCTACCCACAAAGGTAAAATGAATTTAAGTACGTCTATAGTATTGGAACTGTTGCATATGGATTTGTTTGATAGTAGCAAGCATGTTTCCTTGAATGATAGTAGATATTTTTTAGTCGTAATAGATGACTTCACTAGATACACTTGGGTGGTTTTCTTGAAGCATAAGGATCATACCTTAGAAACTTTGATTGCTTTTTGTAAAAGAGTAGAAAATGAGAAAAATATGAAAATCAATAGATTAAGAAGTGATCATGGAGGTGAATTTGAAAATGAAAGATTTGAAAAATTTTGCTCACAAAATGGATATAAGCATGAATTCTCTACCCCTTGGACACCACAACAAAATGGGGTGGTTGAGAGAAAGAATAGAGTTTTACAAGAGGCCGCTAGGAGTATGTTAAATGAATATTCACTTCATTATTATCTATGGGCCGAAGCAATTAATATGGCATGTTATGTGCAAAATATGACTTTAATACATAGGTTTTTGAACAAAACATCTCATGAGTTGTGGTTTGGTAAACCTCCTACAATAAAACATCTTAGAGTGTTTGGATGTAAAGTATATATTTTAAACACCAAAGATCATTTAGAAAAAAATTTCGCCAAGGCGGATGAAGGTATTCTTGTAGGGTATTCCACTCATAGCAAAGCCTATAGAGTTTACAATAAGAGATCCAAAATAGTTGAAGAGTCTTTCAATGTGATTTTTGAAGAAAATCCAAGCTCAAGTTCAAAAAAGCAATAGAGGAGGAAGTACAATTTGAATTGGAGAAATTGACATTAGAGGAGGAAAATAATCTTGAGAAAGAAGAAAGTGAAACGGAAGGTATTGTTGAGTTACCACTTGAGAATGTAATCACTACAACTCAAGAACCTAGATCCACAAGGTCAAGTGCAAACCATCCCTTGGAGCAAGTAGTGGGTGACATTACACATGGGGCACGAACTCGATCTTATTTTCGAAATGAAGGGAGTCAAGTGGCTCTAATTTCACAAATTGAGTCAAAAGTCGTAGGTGAGGCATTGCTTGATCCCGGTTGGATTTTGGCAATGCAGGATGAATTATCTCAATTTGAGACAAGTCAAGTTTAGGAGTTAGTTCCTAGAACCAAAGGAAAATCAATTATTGATACAAAATGGGTTTTTAGGAACAAACTTGACGATAAAGGAATGGTTGTGAGAAATAAAGCTAGATTAGTCGTTAGAGGCTTTAATCAAGTCGAAGGATTGGACTATGATGAAACTTATGCATTGGTAGCTCGGTTAGAGTCTATTAGGATGATGTTGGCATTTGCCGCTCATAAAGGATTTAAGTTATATCAAATGGATGTAAAATCAGCATTTTTAAATGCTTTTATCAAAGAAGAAGTATATGTTGAGCAACCTCCGGGATTTGAAGATTTAGAATTTCCAAACCATGTGTACAAGCTTAAGAAGGCATTGTATGGACTAAAACAAGCACCTCGTGCTTGGTATGAACGGTTGTCAACATTTTTAGTGTCAAAAGGTTTTCATAGAGGAAATATTGATCCTACATTATTTTTAAAGACTAGTGGAGAAGATATCTTTGTGGCCCAAGTCTATGTAGATGGCATTATTTGTGGATCCACAAACAAAGACTATATAAATGAATTCATAAATCACATGGAAAATGAATTTGAAATGAGTTTAGTTGGTGAATTGACATTTTTCTTAGGTTTACAAATTAAACAAATAAAAGATGGCATATATATTCATCAATCCAAATATGTAAAACAAATCATTAAGAAATTTGGAATGGAAAGTGCAAAAGAAATATCTACCCCTATGGCAACTAACACTAAGTTAGACAATGATATTGAAGGTAAAGAAGTTGATTCTAAAATGTATCGTAGTGTCATAGGTAGTCTCCTCTATCTCACGGCTAGTAGACCCGACATATTGTTTGTCGTGGGTATGTGTGCAAGGTATCAAGCTTGTGCAAAGGAATCACATCTATGTGCAATCAAACGGATTCTTCGCTATCTTAAAGGGACTCAAAGGGTGGATTTGTGGTACCCTAGAACCGAAACGTTTGATCTTGTAGGATACTCCGATTCGGATTACGGCGGTTGTAAATTGGATCGGAAAAGCACTAGTGGTGGATGCCAATTTTTGGGATCTTCCTTGGTGAGTTGGTCAAGTAGAAAACAACATTGTGTAGCACTCTCCACAACCAAAGCCGAATATATAGCTATGGGTGAATGTGTGTCACAATTATTATGATGACTCATACCTTAGAAGATTATAAACTCATCTATAAAAATGTACAAGTTTTTTGTGACAATGTGAGTACCATAAACTTGACAAAAAATCTGGTTCATCATTTACGAACCAAGCATATTGAAATTAAACATCATTTTATTAGAGATCATGTGTCTAGTGGGGATATTGTTCTTAAATATGTTGAGTCAAAATCAAATCTTGCGGATCTTTTCACCAAACCTCTTCCGAAATCTGAATTTAGTTACTTGCGAAGAGAATTAGGAATGTGACATATTGAATAATCTTCCATGATCACTTCAAGATACTCAACTCACTTGCCTTAACATGCATCTCACAAGAACATAGATCTTCCCTTGCTTGTGCCTTTCTAGATGGGAGTGAGATGTTAGGGTTCATCCTCTTGTTCATAATGCTTGTTATGATGTATTACTTTGAGAAAGAAGATGAAAAATTCACCATAAATCATTCACTTGACCAATCATGGGGAAGACTAGTACACCATTAATGTATACTTAGTCCGAAGATCATGATTGGATATTTTAAGGAAAGAAACCAATATCCAAGTCTTTGGAGACCATGTGATCTTGCTTGAACTCTAAGGAATTCGAGGATGCCACGATTGAGTACATTTCTAGCCATGTATCAGTTATTCCAATCGATTGATTACAGTTATCAATCGATTGGTGGGTCTGCATCTTTCGGCAGAACCTCTCTGAATCGATTCGAGCGCTTTCTCTCACAGGCACAGAATACTCCTTAATTGATCATTTGATCGATTAAGACCGGTCGAATCGATCGGTTAATCGATTACATACTCCCGTAATCGATCAGCCGATCAATTACACACTCCTGTGATCGATCAAATGGATCGATCCAACAAGGCAGTAATCAATTGCTCAATCGATTACGGGCATTAAAGTGCTCCACCTAACCTGTCCGGTCACTCGCCTCATGCCCTAAAAGCATCCGCCGTCCCGAAATCTTCCAAAAGCCTCTCTCCCGCATGTTCCACTCTTAAACCCTAGCGTTCCTTTCCTCCCTCAGCGTGCCTTCTCTTCTCTCAACGCTCTGCCGCAACTCACAGGCGCTCCACTCTCCTCCTTCTCGCGATTCACAGACGCTGGGAGCATTCGTGCGGTGAATTTTCACTCTGTTCAAGTTTCTCTTCACCGGATGGCACCAAAGTAAACCCTAGCTTTACTTCTTCTTTTCTTTACCCAGTTGGTTTTGTTCTTGGCTAATCAAGTTTTTTCTTGTTTCTTTTGTTCATCTGTTTGCATTATGGGGCATGCATTCATCGATTCATCTTTTTCCCTCATTTACCCTAACCCTAATCTCTCTTAACACATTGCATTCATCTCTTGGGTTTCTTTGGTTGTTCATCATAGGAAGAAACAAAGGGCAGATGAGACAGGTGTCGAGTCTTCTCGCCCTCAACCCCCTACGGATGCCTATTTTCGGAATGGCACTTATCAGCAAGCATTTGGCCGAAATGTGTTTAAACTGATAGCCCCTCGGTCTCTTGACCGTCAATACTTTAATGACCACTGCTTTAATGTGTTTCGTATCATTGAACAATATAAGCTAGAGTCAGTTGTGTATTGTGAAAAAGGGGTCAATATAGGTTTGGTCTCAGAATTTTACAACAATCTCCATACCTCAAATGGGGTCAACTACAAAACTAAAGGGGCCAAACAAAATCTCGATTTCAGTAGTCAGGTTCTTCAGGAATTCCTTGACTGTCGCCCTTCCACTAATGATTTTGTTTTCTTTCCCACATTTCCTAAGATTCTACCTCCACCGTTTGAGTATACTTCCATCGACTCCATGTATCAGCATTTCTTTCATCGTCCATGTCCAGATGGTCCTCATGCAAATCTTACCACTTTTTCTGCTCTTGAGCTCTCTGCTGTAGATTATACCCTTTATAAAGTGGTAATAAACTATCTTTTGCTGATCGTGTCTCGTGCCTTGGCGACTGTCAGACCCTCTCAGTTCTTCTTGACCTATGCTCTTCAACAGGGTCTTGATGTTAACATCCCCCTAAACATATTTCATTCCATTGTCCATTTCACTCAGCCTGTGCATGGTACCATTCATATGCCCTTTGGCCATATCATTACAAAGTGGCTTGCCTCCGTGCGGATTGACGTCTCCCGAGGGAAGGTGGAGCCCATGACCGTCAAATATTCCCGAATTTCAGCATGTTCCTTCTCCAAGTCTAGGATGACAGGCGATTTTGGCGCCATTAGATGGATTGACGGTCGGCAAGTTGGAGAGGGGTCGCGAGCACGACCTGGACCTGGACCCGCTGCTGCAGCTGCTCCTGAGGATGACGAGGAGGAGGACCTTCGGGCTAGGGTCCTTGCTTTTGAGGAGAACGTGGACACCCGTCTTGAGGAGATGTGGTTGGAGAGTGACCTTCGTCACTTAGAGGTGTAGACACGCCTCACAGCCATTGAGCGCACCCAGCTGGAGATGTGCGATATGCTTCGCTCCTGGATGCGCGGCCAGCCTCCTCCTCCGCCGTCTTCTAATGCTCCACCTTCAGCGGTTGGCACCACTTCAGGGGTTTCTGGTCTTCCCGATGTTGCGGAGACCCCGGTTGCGGATCCTGCTTCTGATCTAGTAGAGTTCCTCTTTCAGCCATGACTTATGTATTCCTTTCTTAGTTGGTTTTTTTTGTTGGTAGTTTCCTGTCATGTACTTTGTCTATGGATAATATAAACATTTGATGGTTGTATGCTATGTTCACATCTTATGCTTTATTTGCGTGTGCTTAAGTTTTGCGTCAAAATTACTTACTTGTGCGATTTTCTATCTTGTATGTTGCCTACATTGAGGGAGAGCTCTTCTATGTTTCTTTATCATTTTTGATATTTGGCAAAGGGGGAGACTTGCAAATATTTAAGTTTATATTCAAGATTATGCTTGAAATGACTTCATTATATGCTTATTGAATTAATATTGTTGATATTATGTTGAAAGTTAGCTTAAACTTAAATAGATTGTCAAACATCAAAAAGGGAGAGATTGTAGATGCAATCATGCCCTAAATAAGAAGTTTTGATGATTGACAGTTATTTAAGTTTAAGCTAATACATTGGATCTAACATTGAGGTTTAGTGTGCAGTAATGCAAGAAGTCCAAGGAATGGTCGGGGACCAAATTCTTGGCATGAAGACCCGGAGTTGAGGAAGCTCCAGGCAAGAAGTCCAAGGGATGGTCGGGGACGAAACTCTTGGCATGAAGACCCGGAGTTGAGGAGGCTCCAGGCGTGAAGTCCAAGAAACGTGAGGTTTCGCTGGCACAAGGTAATTGGATCGATTGAGAACAACGCAAAATATTTAGGGTTGAGAATCCTAAATTTGAGTGTATCAATCGATCAGGCAATCGATTGGAAGATGACCAATCAATTAGTGAATCGATTTAGGGTGATTCTGTGTAAAACAAAATGCTCCATAATCAATCAGTGAATCGATTGGAAGCTCTTTAATCGATTGATGAATCGATTCAGGGTGATTCTGTGCGGAAACAGAATGCTCTTTAATCGATTGGTGAATCGATTACGAGCTATTCTGTGCGCAAACAGAATGCTCTGTAATCGATCAGTCAATCGATTCAGAAGTCTTGTAATCGATTGGTGAATCGATTACGAGCAATTCTGTGCACAAACAGTGTAACGCCCGCCCTTATATCTACTCTCAGGGTGGGGTTACGTACTAGTCATTCATAAAATTTTAACTTAACAAAAGAACAAAAGTTCAAGGACTAAGCATGCTTGTTTAAAACTATCAAAGTTATTCTATAACATGATAACTTCACCAGTAATTCGACTCACAACCAAATCAAACCTAATCAAGTATAAGGGTAATCACTAACATTCCCTTGCTAGTCATTAACAAAAACATAATAAAGTAATATGTAGAAATCTTTCTTTCCCGAGCCACCACCCCACACATCTTCAGCCCTCCTGCCTCTTCCTTTAGTTCATCTGTTCCTTACCTTTATCTGCAGCATAAGACATCACATAACTAGTAAGCACAAAAGCTTAGTAAGGATCCTGTCCTACTCGCAAAATCCATATGAAAGCATACAACATGTACACATAATAAATCATAAACTTGAGTTCAATATAGCATACTAAACATCAAAGTTTCTAAGCATGCAGCATAAAGTATCTTAAGCATACCCTTCACCATAATAAATGTTTTCAAAGAATGTTTTCAAAACAATTCCATAAAGGTATTACTTTAAAATACATCCATATCATATAGGGCCCAGTTGTGTACCACATAATGCGCGTTCCCTAATGGATTGGGGTAGCGAGCCACCAACCAATTAGAGCAGGACCCTTACGTCCTACCGGAGCCATGACCTTACGTTAACATGCACCCCAGATTTGTTTAACGACCCCCTTACGAGTCGGGTACACAACTTCCAAAGTAAAATACTTATCATGTCTTTACATATATGCTAAGGAGTGCTCCAAATTCACTTCTTAAGGGACACACCACTCTTCAAGGGTGTTTCTGATCCATAGGGACACACCTCACAACATAAGGGTGTTCTTGATCCCATACTTAGTGGAGTATCCTTTCAAGCATTTTATCATACATATCACATGCAATCTCATAAGGGTGCCCCATGGGCTATAAGACATGCTCATACATACATCATAGTTCAACCACTTAAATATACTTTATATATGACAAGATTTGGTCACATAGATCATACTCATATCATAGGAAGTGGTAGCATACTAAAATTAAGGTTTCCAATCAAACATTCCATTTTAACATCACATGCATATACATATCATCATCCCAACCATAAGCATATCTCCTAGAGTACATCCCATACAAGCATCACATATATATATCATGTATCGTACTAAGCATAGCATATATCAAGGGATACTCAACCTTCACAAACCTAATGGTTCATGCCCTGGGCCGAAAGTCATGTTAGAGGAAATTAAAGTTTTCCAATCAAACCTTCCATTTAAACATCACATGCATATACATATCATCATCCCCAAACATAATCATATCTCATAGGGTAGTTTAACCTTCACAAACCCTAATCTTAGGGTGTTGGCCGAAAGTCATAGGGTAGGGGAAATTAGGGTTTTTGCAATGAAACATTCACACAGACATTTATACAAACACCTTGTATACATTGTCATACAATACACTAAGCATGGATATGTTATAGGATAATTCAACCCTCACTAACCCTAGTTTCATGCCTTGGCCGAAACCCATACAAACCCTAAACCCTAGTTTTTGTCATCACAAAATGAAGGGACACAACATATGTGTATACTCTAAGTCCCAAGGGGTCTCCTCATGTATCAAAGAGTAGCCAAAGACTCCCCTTTGGAGGTGGCCGAAACCTATACAAGAACAAAACCCTAGGTTTTGTTTACAACATTTTGAAGGATACAACATATACATATACCCTAAGTTCCAAGGGGTCTTCTCATGCATCAAGGAGTAACTCAAGGCCTTCCCCTAAGGGGGTGGCCGAAACTCACTCAAGGGGAAAATCCCCATTTTCCAAACCAACAAGGAGAAAGAAAATCATACAATAACCATTACACTGCAGGCGAGGGGATACTTACATCCTTTCGCTTGAATTTCCCTTAGGGTACCCTTGGTTGAAGTTAGAGTGAGAGTTTCCTTACTAGCACTTCACTAGAACCTTTGGCCCTTGTAGAGGGCAAGATCCTTGGATGGGATCTTCTTCCTTCCAAATTCCCTAGGGTTAGAACCCTAGGGTGAAATTTCGAAACTTGAAAAGGGGGAAGAGGGCTCTTGGTTTTCGAAAATTGAAGTGGGGAAGAAGAAGAAGACGTGTAACTTCTTTCTCCCTCTCTTATTTATACTCTTCTCATGAAGAGACATGTCTCTTCACTTCCCTAGCTTTAACAAGCATGTTTCTTATTCTCTTAACAAGAAACATGGCTTGGTACAATGGTTAAGACATTATTAGTGCAACTAGGAGGTTCAAGGTTCAATCCCTGCTTCCTCCTTTCTACATCTTCTTTTTATTACATTTTGCACTAACCCACATCCAAGCCCATCATAAAATTCCATAATGATCATGTTTCAGGAATTCATAATATTTCATATGGGAAATATTTCATAATAATTATGTTTCATGAATTCATAATATTTCATATGGAAATATTTCATAATAATGAAATTTTGGGGTGTTACAAACAGAATGCTCCGTGATCGATCAGTTAATCGATTCAGAAGCCCTGTAATCGATTGGTGAATCGATTAAAAGCTAGTCTGTGCGCAGATAGAACACTCCGTAATCGATCATTCAATCGATTCAAGATACTAATCGATCAACCAATCAATTCAAGTTCAAAATGGCGTAATCCCAGCTGTTCATCCGACATTCGTACTATTCAACGACTACTTGGTAATCGATTGGTGTTTTTCGCCAATCGATTCATGACGCAGAGAAGACCGTTATAAGCGGACAACCAAGCACAAACAACGTTACTATTCCATTGCAATCTCTGCTAGGGTTTTGGTGCTTCAAGTTCTCTGCTCAAGCTCAAGTTTCCAACACCTTCTTCAAGCAACCAAAGGAAGGAGAAGCAAGGCTAGTGTGTAATACTTCTTTCTCTTCTTCTTCTTTGTGTTGTTCTTTTATGAAAGCTTTCAAGAGTGTTGTAAAAGGGTTTCTCCACCCTCAGTGTTGTTTCGAGAAGGAGGCTACTTAGTGAAATCTATGATCGCTGGTGTGGACCCTTGGATTAGTCACCTCAAGGAGGTAGAGACCAAGTAAACCAAAGTGTTAGCATTGGATTTGGAAGTGTTTGGCTCTTAATCTCTGCTATGAAGAAAAATTAACTGAAGCGAGCTATTCACCCCCCCCCCCCCTCTAGCTCAACCGATCCTCAACAACTTTGATATATTTGTTGTTATTTAATTGATTGTTTCAGTTGAGTAGGATTTTATTTAGTTTCATAATTGAAGGTAATTCATTGAATTTTAATTCGTTAATTTTGTTGAAATAATGATTGAATTGTTAATTAAATTAGGACTTTAAAGTGTTGAGAATTAATTAAGGATTTAAGTTGTTAAGAATTAATTAGGGTTTAAATATTAAGAATTGATTAAGGTTTAAATTATTTAAGAATTAATTAAGGTTTAATTATTTAAGGATTTATTAGGGTTTAATTATTTAAGGTTTAATTATTTAAGAATTTATTAAGGTTTAATTATTAGGTATTAATTAATGTTGAAATTGTTACGAATTAATTAATGTTGAAATTGTTATGAATTAATTAGAGTTAAGATTGTTAAGAATTAATTAAAGTTAAAATTAACTTATTAAAGATGTTAAGAATTTTGTATCTAGTTGCATCATTTCCCTTAGTTCAACAATTTCTGATTCATCTAGTATTTCTTTTGAATTTAATTTTTCAATTTTGTTTAATAACTCTACTTTATTTGATTTCTTGTAAGCCCTATTAAACATAGCTTTAATTCTACTGAATTCTTCTTCATTTTCAGAATCATATTTTTCTTCATCTTCATAGTAGGTAGAATAATTTTCAGGATTATTTATTAAAGTTTTATATTCAAGGGTGTATTGAGTATTATATTCAGTATTATCTTTAATATCCTCACAATTAATTTTAGAAATATCAGAACTAATAATAATTTCATCATTATCCTCAAAATTATCAGAATTGGCAGTAATATTATTAATTAAGGTATTATCATTATCCTTAGAGTTGTTAGAATTATTAATTGAAATATTATCATTATTAGAAATATTAGAAATTAAAGGATTATTAATTATAAGTTCATCATTTTCTTCAGAGTTATCAATAATATTATTATTATCCTTATCGGTATTATCAGATAAAATATTAGAGTTAATTCTAAAAAATATTGCATTGATATTAAAGAATTAATGTCTGATATTTTACTATTATCTATATTTGGTAATTGGTTATGCAATGTATTAAGTTGACTATGCAAAATGTCTAATATATCAGAAAAATTATCAAAATTATGTAACTGTGCAGGAATTTGAAAATTATTGCTCAAATTAATTTTTCGTACCTTAGTCGGACATTGGTTCTTGTAGTGTCCGTGTTGTTGACATCTGAAGCAGCGGATATGGCTCTTGTCCCTACGGACTCCTGGCCCAGGTACCTCCTTTGTCGCCGGTGGTGAAGAACGATTCTTACAAGTAGGACACTGATTTTTATAGTGTCCTCTCTCCCTGCACTTAAAACATGTAATATGAAATTTGAAATTTGACATAATTTAAAAAAATACCTGATTCACCCTTGGTCCCATCAATTCCTGGCATCTTTGCTCCTTCGGCTATTAGTCTGGTAAAGAGCTTCCAGGCTCTGATACCACTTGTAGGATCGGTGTCATCGATAGAGGGGGTGAATATCGACTTGAAAAATTCTTCGAAAAACTTCGTCGTTTGTCTCTCTATCAGGGTTAGTACGCAGCGGAAAATAAAAATAAAGAGAAACAAAGGACAAGAGACAAGCGGGTTTTACTTGGTTCCCAACGCCCCAGGGTCAGTACGTCCAAGACCTAAGCACTCAATCATGAGTCCACTAATGGTCTCCATTCCGGACTTTTCGAAGGCGGAGAAACTCGTCATACAGTTCAGAGTTACAAGAAAAAAGGATAGTAATTTAAATGTGTAAATGAAAGCAAACCAAAAGAAAATCGAAGATCCGACCAATCCGGAAGTCTGAAGTGTCGCGCACTTCTTCCTAGAGCCTCCTTGGTCACAGAGCTTCACCTTGAGCACTTTCGCATCGCAGAGACTGCTTTGACGGATGTGGAAATTGGTGTACTGAGTTGAGGGGTCGAAGCCCCTTTTATAATAGCTTCTTGAGCGCCGTAGAGGCCTCTGAGGCGCCTCAGTACGGCCAAACTTGATCCGTAATCGCGAACTCCGCAGGGTTGATAAACTTCCTTACAAGGCACCTGGGACCTTCCCAGGCGCCTGGGAAGACACAATCGCCTGGTTTGCCAGGCGCCTGGGATGGGCCTGCCCCAACTGGGGCGCCCAACAAGCTGGGGCGCTTGATTCAAGTCGGGCGCCCTGGATACTCTTCCCAGGTGCATTTTCTCCTGCGTTTTCTTTCCTATCTTGCCTCCAACTCCAGGTACCTGCAAGACAACAAACACAAAACGAATATGCAAATAATCTTAGCCTTAAAGATTAGTTCTAACTTTGGATTTCACCCGAAACCTTAGGTCGAACCGACGCCTAATGTCCCCTTTCCCGGAGAACGCGTACTCACCTACTCCACACTGGAGAAGTTGCGTTTGCCAACCGGAATCTCCAGTTGGACCTTCGCTTAGCCTCCGAGAACCCGAATCTCGAGACGTCCGACCTCGACCCGTCTCTACTTCTGTTCACGATCCCCGCTCGAATAAAGTTTTTGCCAACCGGGACCTCTGACTGGACTTTTGCTCGGCCTCCGAGAACTCGGATCTCGAGACGTCCGACCTCGACCAGTCTCTACTTCTGTCCGACAACCTTCGCTCGGCAAAGACTTCGTTGCCCGAACCCAGACCAGGACTTAGTGCTCAGTCCCCCAAACCAAGACTTCGTGCCCAACTTCACTCATCAGGACTTAGTCCAACCTAGCTTCACTTGCTAGGACCAGCTTCACTCACCAGGACTTAGTCCAACCTAGCTTCACTCGCTAGGACCCAGCTTCACTCACCAGGATTTAGTGCCCAGCTTCACTCACCAGGACTTAGTCCAACCTAGCTTCACTCGCTATGACCCAGCTTCACTCACCAAGATTTAGTGCCCAACTTCACTCACAAGGACCTAGTCCAACCTAGCTTCCCTTGCTAGGACCCGGCTTCACTCACCAGGATTTCTTTCATCAAAATCACTCCATTGCTAGTCATCATGATCCTAACTAGACTTCCTCCATTTTTCAAATAAATATAACGTCAAACCTCAAGTCCATTTTGGTTTACTCCCTTGGTCAAACTAACCAACCCTGGATTCTGGTTCACTCTGTCAAACATCAGATCATATTTGGCTAACCCCTGTGTCATCATGATCAAACCTGGGTTTACCCTACCAAACATAAGGTTCAGTTTGGTTTAACCCTTGATCACTTTGACTAACCCTTACCTTGTCTAACATATATTGTTACTAACTTAAATATATTGTTAAACATCGAAACCCTAGAGGAAGAATGTTGGATCTTGGATGGCTAGAGAGGGGGGTGTGAATAGCCAGCCACTTAAAAGTCTGGCTTCTTTCGATTCTTTCTACACTTGGGTTAGCAGCGGAAGAACACACAAACAGAAAGAAACAAACAAACAGAAATGACACAATGATTTACAAGGTTCAGGGATAACTTGCCCCTACTCCTTGGCGTGCCCGTGAGGTGGGCGATCCCTTGATCGTCGGCAGATCAAGCCCCGAAAATCCAGATAAGAAAATCTCCTTCTCGGTGGAGTAACCTCTCCACAGACAGTCTCAGACAGATATCAGATTAAACACAGAGACTTAGAGAAGAAGCTTACAGATCAATCACAGAAAGCACGAAGAAGAAGCTTCACAGAGCACAACACAGCACAACCCTAACGTAAGAACCTTCACTCAACTCTTCGTTCTCGTTGTGTCTGCTTGATTTCTGATCAATTTCAAAGTCTTTTTTTTCTGCTTCGCCAGCCTCTTCTTAAGCCTTCCTTCAGCTCGTCACCAGGCGTGTCCAGCACCCACTGAACCACAGCTTCGTCATCAATGACCCACTGACCTCCACTGAGCGTTCAGTCCACTGAAGACCTCTTCAGATGAGCCTCAGGTAAGTCGCCAGCCCGCCAAAAGTCGTTGAATCCTACAAACAGAAAACAAATAAACCTGCCGTAGTGAAAGTCACCATTGACCCTCCTTCTTGGTTTGCATCGTCTCTGTATTACCTGCACACTCATCAGACTGATTAGCGGAGCAAATCAACCATATCAAAAAGAAATCAGCAGGAAATCAGAAGCAATCAGAAGTCTGACAATAATTCAAATTAAAGTTCTGAGACGTTGATCGGTCACCCTGACTGATTAGTCACCTTTCTGACCGATCAGAATCAACTCTGATCGATCCAGTAAAGATCTGATCGGTCTCACTGACCGATCAGGGATCAGGGATCGGTCACCAGACCGATCCACAAACCTATTGTGAATTCCAGATGATTTCCAGCAAGGCACTAATCGATCAAAGAGATCGATCAGTGATGGGCCTGATCGGTCAGGCTCCTGCCTGATCGATCCAGGGAACCTCTGATCGGTCTCATTGACCGATCAGATACCAGGGATCGGTCACGATCCCTTAGCCTACTGGGAATTCAAGCCACCTGGGATCTCAACCACCGATCAGGCTCAAGGCTTGATCGGTCAAGCTGACCGATTAGGCTAGAGCCTAACCGATCAGGCTCCTGCCTGATCGGTCCAGACATGCCCTAATCGGTCAAGCTGACTGATCAGAGTCTTCACACAGAATGTCACAGAATGTTCTGATCTATTTCTGATTGTTCACCAGACTGATCAGCCACCACACAGAAAGTTTCTGATCTGTTTTGATCGTTCACCAGATCGATCAGACACCCTGGATCGGTCACCAGACCGATCTATTATTAAGGGAGTTCATGCCAACTCTCTGATCAGACTCCAGACCGACCCACAACTAAGGAAGTTCGTGCCAACTCCCTGATTGAACTTCAGACCGATCCAGCTCCGACCATTTTGACCCTAAATCCAGAGAACAAGCTCTCTTGCCTTCTCCGACTCAGTCTGGTCCGGAGAACAAGCTTCCGAGCCCTCTCCAACCAGTACACTCAATGCTCAGTCCCCCGGACCAAGACTTAATGTCCAACTTCACGCACGGGGACTTAGTCCAACCTAGCTTCACTCACTAGGATTTCCTTCACCTAGCTTCCCTCGCTATGACCTGGCTTCACTCACCAGGGCTTCCTTCACCTAGCTTCCCTCGCTAGGACCTGGCTTCACTCACTAGGATTTCCTTCACCTAGCTTCCCTCACTAGGACTCGGCTTCACTCACCGGGGTTTCCTTCACCTATATTCACTCACTAGGACCTGGCTTCACTCACCAGGGTTTCGTTCACCTAGCTTCGCTCACTAGGATTTCGTGCTCAGCCCCCGACCAAGACTTAATCCGAACTTATCTTACTCAACTAAACTTAAATCGTTGTCAACGCCAAAACAACAATCAGGTCAGACTGCATCAACAATCTCCCCCTTTTTATTATTTGACAACCCGATTTAAGTTTAGGTATTAGAAGTTAAATTTCATTATCGCAAGGGAATCAGAGTTAACTAACCATTCTCTTCCCCTTAACTAAATTCGTAATAAACCCTAAACTTAACTAACCATTCTCTCCCCTTTTGTCAAACACTGAAAAGGGTGTAGACTGGTTATTAAGTGTAAAAACCTCCCCCTTAACCAAGGGTCTCTCCCCCAAAACCAAAAAAAGGCATAGAGTGATAAGTGAAAGGCATATGAAAAACATATGAAATAAATATAGCAAGGCAGACACTCATATGCATCATATGACAATGAAGTAAACAAACACCAAAACAAATATACACCTCAGAAAGACATCAGTCACAGATAGTCATCAAACAGGAGTCATAAGTCAGAATACAACAAAAGAAATCAATCCTGATCAGCGGGATCATGGGGAGCATCAAACTGCATCAGATCAAATGCAGTGTCATCAATAGGCAGGAAGCTCCCTGGAGTCGTGCTGCTCGAAGGCTGAAAGCCAGGAAATGACTGCGGGGGTGGATGACCAGCCATCCACGCGCGCAGCTCATCACGTGTCTCTTGCTATACACGAATCAGCATCGAGATGTCGGACAGCATCGCCTGCTGCCCAACCTCCCACATATGAAATTTGTGGTGCATCATCTGCTCGAGCTCTGCGATCTGCCATCGGAGATTTAACTCTGCCTCGTCGTCGTCCTTCGCTGCAGAGGGCGCACCATGATATCTAGCTAGAGCTGCTACTACCTGAACATGTGGCGCCCATGGAAGCTCCCCAAGCCCCCTCCCATCCTTCCACCTAATCCCCCGAGCATCGGCAATCATGCCAGACTTGGAAAATGCGCGTCTCCCAAGTCTACAGTCTTGCTGAACCATCGGCACAGTCCTGCCCTTGGACACATCAATACCAACTAACTGGAGCCAGTCAGTAATAATGTGACCAAAAGGCATATAAACTGTACGACGCCCAGGATCACTATGGTAGATAATGGAATGGAAAATGCTCGACATGATGTCAAAGTTCAGGTGCCGATACATCCTGTAGAGCATCAAGCAATGATAAGGACAGATCTCTGCTAAGGGTTTTGAGGTGATCGGCATAAGGCAGTTGGTGATAATCTTGAAGAGAACATAATCAACAGGGGAGAGTCTAAGAGCAGCAAAAGTGGGGAACTCAGGGGCTAGCTCATCAAGGCCATCCAGCCTGGGGTGTCCGAAAAAATACTCGTAAATGGAATCAGGAGTGACTCACCTGAAAGGAATCGGTAGAGGATCTAGAATAGTAGGAAAGATGGAAAACTCATTTGTCGCTCGACGACAAGCCAGATACTCCAAGAAAATGGAGTAAGTGAAGTCTAAATTGATTCTGGCCAGTCGGGTGGTAAACCCCGTACCACCGTCAGTAATAAGATTGTTATAGAATTCGGAGACTAAATCAACATTGATATCCCGCTCAAGGAAAAGTATTGATTCCAAATCATAATACTCTATAATCTATCTTAGTGATGGGCAATGTTCATATACAAATGACTTATCCACCGATTGACAAGGGAGGAGTTTAAAGGTACAGTTTTGGAAAGCTCGTTCAAAGTATGCATTGAGGAATCTTGAACTGGACGAGGGTTGAGGTCTGGAGGATGGGGAAGGTCTAGATGAGGAAGGGGTTTTGGACTTTGAGGTTCCCTCAGCCGGAGCATTACCCGTGGAAGATTTTCTAAGATTGAGAATAGGTCACGGCACACAGAAATGGGTGATGAAGGTCACGGTAAGGTCACGACACAACCAAAATAGTTAGGATATGAAGTTGGATTTAGGGTTAAGGGCACGGCACAAGTATTACACATAGTGGTTAGTTCCAAAATCACACAAGTATAATAGGAAAGAAAACCACAAGAACGAGAATCGATCTTACTTGGGTGCCATGTTTAGTCGTCGGTTGGTTGAGAAGAACACCACAAGAGCTCGCGCAAGAGAGAAACTTGCAGAGAAGAGAACCCACAAGAGAAAGAACTAGAGCTCGCGCAAGAGAAAAAACTCGTAGAGAAAGAACTCGCAAGAGAAAGAACTCACAGAGAGAAAGAACTCACAGATCGCGCAGGAGACAGAACCCACAGAAAGAGTAGGAAGAGGAAGGTGTTCGGCGGCTAGGGTTGGAGGAAATGAGGGCTTTCTAAGAGTTAATAGGGTTGGTGACCGATCACCAACTAGTTTTAATGGGGAAAGATCGGACAGTTGATCGGACTGAGGGGTTTTTGGACCGATCAGGGATTATCCTGATCGATCAGAAGTGATCTGATCTGTCACCGTGACCGATCAAAAGGCTTCTGATCGGTCGGCAGACCGATGAGGAGGAGCCATGATCGGTCCACTTGACCAATCATGAACAGCCTGATCGGTCGGGTGACCGATCAGGAGGAGGATTTTGATTTTTCGATACATAAACCCCTGATCAGTCTGCTAACCGATCAGAAGCAACCCTGATCGGTCAAGGTGACCGATCAGGGTGAGTCCTGATCGGTCGGCGGACTGATCAGCTCGATTCAAAAAGTTTTGACCCATCAAAACGATTTGTGAGGTGATTCCTGATCGGTCTATAGACCGATCAGATTTCAGAAGAGTTTCTGAAACTCTGATACGTTTCAGAAATTCTCGTTTCAAACACCCCTAAACCTTAGATTGTTTCAAACACCCCTGAATCAATTGAGATTTGTGTCCTTATGGATTCAAAAACCCTTACCAAATTTGTATCAATCAATGTTCCAACCAATTGAAGTTTTCCAAAAACTCCTGAGATCGATCAAAAACCCAACTCAAGTTTGAATTTGTATCAAGCGATGCTCCAATCAATTTTACTTGATTAGAATGTCCAAGTATGTTCTTGGAACCAAATACACATGTATTATGTATTGGTTTTCCACATACTTGGTCAAATTAATAATTTTTGTCTCTTCAACCTCATTACTCAAGGGATGCATGAACATTTTGAGTAATTAGGTTGATCCTAACATCTCACCCCATTTCTAGCAATCAAAAATATTTTGTTAAACCTTATAGTTTGTGTGAGATGTCCCTAAGTTGCCCAACAATTAAAAATGACCATGAAAGGTTTTTATCATCCTATTGTGTACGGCACATCCCTAACTCCCTCCTTAAGAAACTAAATTCATTTTCAGGGAGTGGTTTAGTGAAAATGTCTGCTAGATTTGATTTTAACTCCACATGTGAGAGTACAATATCCCCTCTAGCAACATGATCTCTAATGAAGTGGTGACGCACTTCAATATGTTTGGTCCTTGAATGGTGGACTGGATTCTTTGTAAGGTTTATTGTGCTTATGTTGTCACACAACACTTGCACACCCTTGTAAGACAATCCATAGCCCTCTAAAGTGTGTATCATCCACAACAATTGTGATACACTCTCTCACATGGTGATATACTCCGCCTTGGTCGTGGAGAGAGCAACACAATGTTGCTTCTGACTTGACCAACTTACTAAAGATGATCCTAAAAATTGGCAACCCCCACTTGTGCTTTTCCGATCCAACTTGCACCCAGCATAGTCGGAGTCGGTATAGCCTATCAGATCAAACGACTCTATACGGGGGTACCAAAGACCAACTCCAATTGTGCCCTTAAGGTATCTCAAAATTCTCATAACAACAATTAAATGAGATTCCTTGGCATAGACTTGGTATCTAACGCACATACCCATAGCAAAAAGAATATCCGGGCGACTCGCTGTGAGGTATAGCAAACTACCTATCACACTTCTGTATTGAGTCAAATCGACTGGCTTCCCACTCTCATCATTATCTAATCGTGTGTTAGTTGCCATGGGAGTGGTCACCTCCTTAGAGTCACTCATGTTAAATTTTTTGAGCATCTCTTGAGTGTATTTGGATTGATGCACATTAATTCCATCTCGAGTTTGTTTGATTTCAAGTCCAAGGAAGAAAATCAATTCTCCCACCAGACTCTGTTGATGCAGTCTGGCCCGATTGTTGTTTTGGTGTTGACACCGATTTAAGTTTGGTTGAGTGAATTCGGATTAAGTCCTGATCGGGGATTGGACACGAAATCTCGGTGAGTGAAGTCAGGTCCTGGTGAGTGAAGCCAGGTGATTGAAATCCCGGTGAGTGAAGTCGGGTCATGGTGAGTGAAGCCAGGTGACCGAAATTCCGGTGAGTGAAGCCAGGTCCTAGTGAGTGAAGCCAGGTGATTGAAATCCCGGTGAGTGAAGTCGGGTCCTGATGAGTGAAGCCAGGTGACCGAAATCCCGGTGAGTGAAGCTGGGTCTTGGTGAGTGAAGCCAGGTGACTGAAATCCCGGTGAGTGAAGCCGGGTCCCGGTGAGTGAAGCCGGGTGACCAAAACCCTGGTGAGTGAAGCTAGGTCCTAGCGAGCGAGGCTAGGTTGAATGAAATCCCGGTGAGTGAAGTCGGGTCCCGGTGAGTGAAGCCGGGTGACCGAAACCCTGGTGAGTGAAGCCAGATCCTAGCGAGTGAAGCTAGGTTGAATGAAATCTCGGTGAGTGAAGTCGGGTCCCGGTGAGTGAAGCCAGGTGACCGAAACCCTGGTGAGTGAAGCCAGGTCCTAGTGAGTGGAGCTAGATTGAATGAAGTCCTGGTGAGTGAAGCTGGGCACGGAGTCTTGGTCCGGGGGACTGAGCACGAGTCAGAGAAGGCTAGGGAGCTCATTCTCTGGACTTAAAGTTGAATTGGGAGTCGCAGGATCGGTCAGAGACCGATCAGGAAGTTGGCACGAACTTCTTTTTGTGGATCGGTCTAGTGACCGATCCAGAGAAGTCTGATCGGTCTGGTGACCGATCAGGGAGAGAACAAAAGCATTTTGTTTGGCTTCTGTTTGGCTTCTGATCGTTTTGGTGAACGATCAAGGAGAGGTCAGTAGGTTTCGTGAGAAACCTTGATCGGTTCAACTGACCGATCTAATTGTCGCAGATTCCTCATCCTGACCGATCAGGATGGATCCTGATTGGTCAGGGAGTGACATGATCGGTCACCAGACCGATCAGAGCATAACCTGATCGGTCAGGTGACCGATCAGGGGTATTTTGCCTGTGGTAGCTGGAGAAAGCTCAGCAAAGGGATGGATCGGTCCGGTGACCGATCCACGATCTGTGATCGGTCGGTGTGACCGATCACAAGAAGTCCGCGATCCCTGGATTCTCACTGTGGACCGATCAGGCTGGAGCCTGATCGTTCAGGACTTACCCTGATTGGTCTGGTGACCGATCAGGGTCATCTCTGATCAGTCTGGTGACCGATCAGTAGCTGATAGCTTTAATTTAAAATCACTGTCAGACGCTCTGATAGCATTTGTTTTTCTCTGCTACTTGCTGATATTGTTTGATATGCATTTGCTAAGCCTCTGATCAATGTCCAGGTTAGACAGGGAGGATTCAAACAATGGAGGAGAGTCAATTGGGGACTTTCCATTGAGCAGGTTTGTATGTATTCGATTTCCAGGTCTCAACGGCTTCTGGCGCGCGGCTGGTGACTGACGGAGGCTCAGCTGAAGAGGTCTTCAGGGACTGAGCGCTCAGTGGAGTCAGGGGGTCAGGCTGTGGCTCAGTGGAGGCTGATGGAGCTTGGCGATGGGAGCAAGAGCTTAAGACAAAGCTGGAAGCAGAGGAGCAAAGTAAATGAACAGACAGAAAACTTGAGGAGTTTGGCTGGGATGTGTTTGTGCTCTCTGTAGCTTCGTGCTTAAGTGTTTTCTGCTACATACCTGTAAGCAACCTTCTAGTGTCTTGTGACCGTAACTTGTATCTTCTTGAGACCGCTTGTGGAGAGGTTTCTCCACCGAGAAGGAGTCATTTGATATCCGGGTTCACCGGGGCTTGATCTGCGGACGATCAAGGGATCGCCCACCTTACGGGCACACCAAGGAGTAGGGGCAAGTTATCCCCGAACCTTATACATCCTCGAGTTAGCGTTGTTGGTTTGTGTTCTTTATTTCTGTATTTTGTTACTTCTTTGTTATCTATTTCTTTCTTTCTGTTTGTTTCCGCTGCTAACTTAAGTGCAGAAAGAAAGAAAGTTCAAAGACCAAAAGTTTTGTTTCTGGCTGCATTCACCCCCCCCCCCCTCTATAGCCATCCAAGCACCAACAAGTGGTATCAGAGCTTGGGGCTCTGTTCAACGGCTTAACATCCGAGAGCTAACAAGGATGGCTTTGAGAGAAGGTTTTAGCACCAGCAGACCACCCTTCTTCGACGGATCAGATTTCCATATTGGAGGTCGAGGATGGAGTATTATTTGAAGACCCACATTGATATGTGGTTCTCAGGCAAGGTAGGTTTCTCCCCTCCAAAGGATCATGAGGGAAAAGAGCTTGAGTTTTCAAGGTGGTCGCCTGAGCAAATCAGAAAGGGGGAAGCCGATGCCAAAGCTATTGTCACCTTGCAATGTGGGATGACCAAAGACCAGCTAATCAAGGTTGGCCCCTTTACCTCTGCCAAAGACCTATGGAACAAACTCATTGAGCTCCATAAAGGAACTCAAGACACTCGAACAGCCAAGAAAGACCTCCTTCTCAGCCAACTTCAGAACTTGACAATGGAAGAAGATGAAACTGTAAGTATGCATCATGGGCAATTCAAGGAGATCTTCAATAGTCTCCATTCCATAAATGAGAAGGTAGAAAATCGAGACCTAGTAAGGTATGTTCTCAAAGTCTTCCCTAGGAATGCTTTGTGGTCATCCATGGTGGATGCCTACAAGGTATCCAAGGATCTTTCTTTTGTCAAATTAGAAGATTTGTTTTGTGAAATGGAACTGCACGAAATTGCTAACCAAAGACCAAAAGAGAAAGGGATTGCTTTTGTGGCAGGTGACAGAAGGAAAAAGAAGAAGGAGAAGAAGAAGGAAAAGGAGGAGGAGAAGACCTACTGTCACGTGACTTTCATGGCCTTAGAAGAGTCAAACAAGGAGAGTGAAGACGAAGCGAGTAGCTCCTCAACCGCGCCTTCATCATCTTTGGATGATGAAGAGGTAATCTCTCCCGAATTAGATAAATGCTAGAGAATAATAGCATGTTTAACTAGTTTGCTCAAAAAATCTAAGAACAAGGTTAAGTTATTGAGATTAGAAGTAGACAAATTGAAAACATCTAAGGATCATGATAACAATGATTTACATGTTAATGCTCTTGAGGATGAGAATAAGAACTTGAAGAGCGAAATTGAAAATCTCAAGAACATTCTTGAGAAATTTTCAACAAGCTCTAAAACCTTAGATATGGTCTTAAATTCTCAAAGAGCAGTCTATAACAAGGTTGGTTTGGGTTACCGGCCTAAAGAACCTAGTTTCGTCTCTTTGATGTCAAGAACCCATGTTAAATCATCTAAGGTTTTTAGGGTTCAAAAGAAAATGATCAAGGCTTGGGTGCCTAAATCATGTGTTAAAAATTTTTTAGGTCCCAAAATTTGGGTACCTAAAACCTCTATATTTAGAATTGTATAGCATTGGTTGAGGGGGAGCATCTATCAATATGGGTTGTTGATAAGTAGGTGCTCCAAACAAATGATCGGGGAACAATATTTTTGGATACAAATTTAATATGTAAACTTGCTTTGGGTTGATTATACAAACTTAAATTAGGACTATGAATAGCCTAGAATGTTTAGCCCTATTATTGCAAGTTTGAGGTTACTGTGATTCTAAAGGTCAGCCATAAGATGAGAATAACAATTTACTTTTGCAATATCTTATTATATATCTGAGGCCTAAGTTAGTTTCTTTTAATTGCTTGCAATTAAAGAATTTAGACAATCTCATGTTTTTGTGATCAATATTTTGAATTTTCTGAAAATGTCTAAATTGAATAAATACATGAATATAGTTGGGTTAACTACCTCCTTATAGAGAATTTAGACAATTCCATGGCAACTTCATGGTTTTGTGATCAATGCATGTTTTTGAAATATTTTTGAAACTGTATAAATGAGATAAATGCATGTCGAACAAAATACAACCTTATGAATTGTATTGATACCCAAATTTGTTGTGGAATTTTTTATACGAACCTGATAGAAAAATTTGGGGGGTTATGGACTTGATACATACTCTGATCTTGCTAGAAGTGTACTGATACAAACCAAACTTATTTTTGAAATGCTTATAAATTCATAAGGACTCTTGGTTTCCAGTGAGGGATAACTTTGAATTAATGGAACCCAATCAGGTCCCTTTAGAATCAAATTAATTAAATCTAATTGAATTAGGGTTTAGGAGTGGTTGAGAGTTGAAACAAACCTGATTTCAGAGTTTCTGAAAGTTTGTTTCTGAAATCTGATGAAAAAAAACTTTCTATATCGAACCTGATCGGTCCACCGACCGATCAAGACTCACCCTGATCGGTCACCTGACCGATCAGAGGTCTTCTGATCGGTCTGGTGACCGATCAGATCAATGCTGATCAAGGAACTCCCAGATCATTCCAAATGGTTTCAGACTACTCCTCAGTCCGATTCCCTTTCATTAAATTGTATCAGCTTGCTGATCATACTGATACAAACAAATCTGATACAAACCAATTACAATTGGAACTTACTCATCATACTTGGAACAAACCGACTACCAATTCAATACAAACCCGTGTTGGAATTTTTAAAATTCATAAGAAAGGGTTGGTTAAATCATGACTCTTGTTCCTTGATGAGGAATAACTTTTAGTCAAGAAACTCATGTCGTGTTTCAGAAATTTTTCTGAAATACCTATTATCTACACCCGTGGGATGAATTTTGGATTGAACAAACATGTTCCTAGAAATTTCAATTGTTAATGCAGTCTGATCTTGAACGAATCAGAGTTACAGAAATTTTTCTGAAAACTGATCATCCATAGATAAATCAGAAATTTTTCTGTATCGAATAATCAACGAACCTAATTGGTCATGGAGACTAATCAGGACTATCTGTCTGATATAGCTGCGTTCCCTATTGACATATGAAACATATACATGTTTGACCATGATATACTTCTGTATATATTTTCATATGCAATCCAAAAATTATCCTTTGATCATTTTGGGTTTGGGGAGAGACCCTCGTTTAAGGGGGAGGTATGTTAAACTTAATAATCATACCTTTTTCGATGTTTGACAAAGGGGGAGAGAATGGTTGATTAAGTTTAGGGTTTGCTATTGTAGGGGGAGGATATTGATTCCCTTATGATAATTGAATTGATTTCAATTGATCATTAATACCTAAACTTAAATCGGGTTGTCAAACAACAAAAAGGGAGAGATTGTTGATGCAATCTGGCCCGATTGTTGTTTTGGTGTTGACACCGATTTAAGTTTGGTTGAGTGAATTCGGATTAAGTCCTGGTCGGGGATTGGGCACGAAATCTCGGTGAGAGAAGCTGGGTCCTAGTGAGTGAAGCTAGGTGATTGAAATCCCGGTGAGTGAAGTCGGGTCCTGGTGAGTGAATCCAGGTGACCGAAATCCTGGTGAGTGAAGTCGGGTCCTGGTGAGTGAAGCCAGGTGATTGAAATCCCGGTGAGTGAAGTCGGGTCCTGGTGAGTGAAGCCAGGTGACCGAAATCCCAGTGAGTGAAGCCGGGTCCTGATGAGTGAAGCTAGGTGATTGAAATCCCGGTGAGTGAAGCCGGGTCCTGGTGAGTGAAGCCAGGTGACCGAAATCCCGGAGAGTGAAGCCGGGTCCTGGTGAGTGAAGCCAGGTGACTGAAATCCCGGTGAGTGAAGTCGTGTCCCGGTGAGTGAAGCCGGGTGACCGAAACCCTAGTGAGTGAAGTCAGGTCCTAGCGAGTGAAGCTAGGTTGAATAAATCCCGGTGAGTGAAGTCGGGTCCCGGTGTGTGAAGCCGGGTGACCGAAACCCTGGTGAGTGAAGCCAGGTCCTAGCGAGTGAAGCTAGGTTGAATGAAATCCCGGTGAGTGAAGCCGGGTCCCGGTGAGTGAAGCATGGTCCTGGTGAGTGAAGCCAGGTGACCGAAACCCTGGTGAGTGAAGCCAGGTCCTAGTGAGTGAAGCTAGGTTGAATGAAGTCCCGGTGAGTGAAGATGGGCATGGAATCTTGGTCCGGGCGACTGAGCACGAGTTAGAGAAGGCTAGGGAGCTCGTTCTCTGGACTTAGAGTTGAATTGGGATCGCTGGATCGATCTGGAGACCGATCAGGAAGTTGGCATGAACTCCTTTTTGTGGATTAGTCTGGTGACCGATCCAGAGAAGTCTGATCGGTCTGGTGACCGATCAGGGAGAGAACAGAAGCATTTTGTTTGGCTTTTGTTTGTCTTCTGATCGTTCTGGTGAACGATCAGGGAGAGGTCAGTAGGTTTCATGAGAAACCTTGATCGGTTCAGCTGACCGATCTAAATGTCCCAGATTTCTCATCCTGACCGATCAGGATGGAGCCTGATTGGTCAGGGAGTGACCTGATCGGTCACCAGACCGATCAGGGCATAACCTGATCGGTCAGGTGACCGATCAGGGGTATTTTGCCTGCGGTAACTGGAGAAAGCTCAGCAAAGGGATGGATCGGTCCGGTGACGGATCCACGATCTGTGATCGGTCAGTGTGACCGATCACAAGAAGTTTACGATCCTTGGTTTCTCACCGTGGACCGATCAGGCTGGATCCTGATCGTTCAGGACTTACCCTGATCGGTCTGGTGACCGATCAGGGTCATCTCTGATCAGTCTGGTGACCGATCAGTAGCTGACAGCTTTAATTTGAAATTGCTATCAGACGCTCTGATAGCATCTGTTTTCTCTGCTACTTGCTGATATTGTTTGATATGCATTTGCTAAGCCTCTGATCAGTGTGCAGCTTAGACAAGGAGGATTCAAACAATGGAGGAGAGTCAACTGGGGACTTTTCATTGAGCAGGTTTGTATGTATTCGATTTCCAGGTCTCAACGGCTTCTGGCGTGCGGATGGCAACTGACGAAGGCTCAGCTGAAAAGGTTTTCAGGGACTGAGCGCTCAGTGGAGTCAGGGGGTCAGGCTATGGCTCAGTGGAGGCTGATGGAGCTTGGCGATGGGAGCAGGAGCATAAGACGAAGCTGGAAGCAGAGGAGTAAAGTAAATGAACAGACAGAAAACTTGAGGAGTTTAGCTGGGCTGTGTTTGTGCTCTCTGTAGCTTCGTGCTTAAGTGTTTTCTGCTACATACCTGTGAGCAACCTTCTGTTGGATCGAGAGATGCGAGAGAGGGGGGGTGAATGTCGCAAATCATTCGGATTTAAAAAGAGCGGGTGCGCAGCGGAAATAAAAGAAAAACAGAACAATGCAAACACAGTCGGTTTACTTGGTTCGGAGCCTGGGTCGACTCCTACTCCAAGGCCCACGGTCGTTGACCGTTTTCTGCAGGCAATTCTATAAGTTCGTAAAAGTTTACAAGAAAGATTATAACAAGAACAGTTTAGTAAACTTTAAATACAACTCTTCGTTACCGACGTCCGGTGTAGATCGAAGTTTCGAAGCAGCGGGACGTCGTCAGCTCGAGTTGGAAGATTTCTGGAGCGTGTCGCGGAAGCAGAAGAGCGCAGAAGTGTCGCAGCAATTGATGCATTGAAGAAGGAGGTCGAGGGCCCTTTATATAGGGCCTCGGGGCGCCCTGGTCGACGGGGGCGCCCCCCACGTGGCTTCCGATCCGGTGATCGCTTCGGTCAAGGCTGATCTCTTCATCTTCGGGATCAGCTTTAACCGGGGCGCCCCGAGCTCGCGGGGCGCCCGGGTTGACCGGTCAAAGCCTCATCCTTTGGCTTCGCGAGGGCAGCTGATAGTCGGCGTGGCACTGGGGGCGCCCGCGACACGCGGAGCGCCCGGAGCCCGCGGGGAGCCCGGAAGAACCGGGCCGCCCCGAAATGCTGCTGTCGGAGCTTTTTCTTGGTTTGCTGACTTGGGTTGACTCTGGGGGCACCCGAAAACTTCGGGGCGCCCTGCCCAGCTACTGCCTCACTCCTTTGAGGCTCTCTGAGCTGCAGATACACAGTCCTTCGGTCCTGCATCCAGGGTTAGTCCAAAACAGCAAATATTATGTTAGTTTATATAGCCTTAGCTGTCTTGGTTCTGACTTTGGTCTCCAAAATGGAGCCCTAGGTCGAACCGACGCCTAATATTCCCTCAAGGGGAACGCGTCCTCACCTACTCCTCTCGGGAGAATTTACCTGGTGCCAACCGGCTCCTCCAGTTGGACTTTTGCCCGGCAGTCCTTCGCCAGGTCTTGAGTTGCCAAGCTGCCCTTCGCTTGGTGCCTAGCAGCCCTTCGCTAGGTCTTTTCTTCTGCAGCCCTTCGCCAGTGCCTAGCATTCCTTCGCTAGGGTTTGTCTATTCTGGCAGTCCTTCGCCAGAGCCTAGCAGTCCTTTGCTAGGGCTTTTCTTCTGTCTGGCAGTCCTTCGCCAGTGCCTAGCATTCCTTCGCTAGGGCTTTTCCTGTACACTCAAGAAACTTGTTAGACAACAACTAACCCTTAACTTTTGAACCCTTTTGCCAATATCAAAACACAGGTTTGACTTGGGTGCAATTTGCACCAACAATCTCCCCCTTTTTGATATATGGCAACCTAGTTCAAAAAAGTTAAGGAAAAAATGCTGAAATTGAAATCCTAAGTTAGATTCCCTCCCCCTGGAAGAAATCTCCCCCTAGATTTTTCAAAAGTAGGTGGTTTGAGTTAAGTACTTAGAAGATTTCATGTTTTGATAATAAGTTGGGAAATCTGCTAAGTTTTTCGAAATGATGTTCTAAGTTTGGAAGACTTTAGAAAACTTTAGACAAATTTTCAGTTTTAGAAACATTTCAGACTTTGGAAAATTTTCAGTTTTGGAAAAACTTCAGACTTAGAAAATTTTCAGTTTTGGAAAAAAAATTTTAGACTTAGAAAATTTTCAGTTTTGGAAAAAATTTTAGACTTAGAAAATTTTCAGTTTTGGAAAAAAAATTTAGACTTAGAAAATTTTCAGTTTTGGAAAAAATTTTAGACTTAGAAAATTTCAGACTTAAAAAAAATTTCAAAGAATAATTTGAGCAAAACTTAATAACACTTCAGAGTTAGAAATTTTTAAGCACAAAAATTAAGCTTAGAAATAATTCAGAGTTAGAAATTTTTACAGGATAAATTTAAGCTTTGAATTTCTAACTTTGAGGTTAAAATTTTTTGAATAAAGGAAAATTTTGAAAAAAAACTTTTTGGGTTCCCTCTTTCCTTTCCAACTCTCCCCCTTTGACATATATCAAAAAAAACGCAGAACAATATTTGCAATAATTAAATAAAGTATTTGCTGTACTGAAACAAACTAGGACCTAAGTCTGGTTTCATCTTTAGGGATCTGTCTAACCCAATTAGCTACTTACTAACTGTTATGAACAGTAGCTTTTGCTAGGGTTAGTCAAGTTAAGTGAGCTGTTCAAGTTAGATTTGTCTAAACTTGATACTTAACTTGATTGCTGTTCATTTAGTGCCCCAATTGCTGCCGATGCACTGACTTAAAGCATCTTGAATTGAGGCAAAGACCTAAGCATCTCAACCCTTTCTAGGTTATCACTCAAAGTACCCTAAGGTGCTTGTGAGATGCTGGCTTCTAGATCTATAGGTGCATGCAATTCTAGGGTTAGAGCCTAGTCTAAGTCCATTTCGATGAAAACCCTAGTTTTGAAGGGGGTAATTTTGAAATAAAACTAAGTCAAAAAAAAAGAAAAGAAAAGAAAAAAAATTTTAAAACCAAAGTAAAACTTTTTAAGATTAAGTTAGAAAAACCCCTTTTTTTTTAAATAAACACCATTTTAATATCAATTTGAAACATTTTAAAACAAAAAAAAACCAAATGATTCTATTCTACTAAGCATAATCCTAACTGCCTTCTTAGTGAGCTGAACTCAGACTCAGGTAAGGGTTTAGTGAATATGTCAGCTAGGTTGGACTTGGAGTCTACATGCTTAAGGACTATTTCACCCCTAGCTACGTGATCTCTTACAAAGTGATGTTTTACTTCTATGTGTTTGGTTCTAGAATGTTGAATTGGGTTTTTGGTTAAGTTGATTGAGCTAATATTATCAATATTGACTTGGGTCTGATTGTAGTCTAGCTGAAAGTCTTTAAGAGTGTGCATCATCCATAAGAGTTGAGCTACACATTCTCCTAGGGCTACATATTCAGCTTCAGTTGTGGATAACGCAACACAGTGTTGCTTTCTACTGCACCAACTTACTAAGCTGTTTCCTAAGAGTTGGCAGCTTCCACTTGTACTTTTTCTATCTAATTTACAACCAGCATAGTCAGAATCAGAGTATCCTGATAACTTAAAGGATGAAGTTCTAGGGTACCAAATCCCTACATTTAGGGTGCCCTTAATATATCTTAAAACTCTTTTTAGGGCTGCTAAGTGAGTTTCCTTAGCACATGTTTGGTACCTAGCACACATTCCTACTGAGAAAAGTATATCAGGTCTGCTGGCTGTAAGGTACAGTAGACTTCCTATCATACTTCTGTATAATTTTAAGTCTACTGGTTTACCATCAGGGTCACTATCTATTTTTACATTTGTGGCCATTGGAGTACTTATGCTTTTAGAGTTATCCATTTTAAATTTCTTAATTAGTTCTTTAGCATATTTAGTTTGATGTACATAATTTCCATCCTTGGTTTGTTTGATTTGTAACCCTAAGAAGAAATTGAGTTCCCCAACTAAACTCATTTCAAACTCATTTTCCATTATTGTTACAAATTCTTTTAGAAATTTAGAATTAGTTGATCCAAATATTATATCGTCTACGTAAATTTGGGCAATAAATATATCTTTTTCTAAAATTTTAACAAACAAGGTTGGGTCAATTTGACCTTGTTTGAATTCTTTAGAAATCAAGTAGTTGGATAGTCTTTCATACCAGGCCCTAGGTGCTTGTTTTAGTCCATAAAGGGCTTTGCTAAGTTTATAGACATAATCTGGTTTTTCTATATCCTCAAATCCTGGGGGTTGTCCTACATAGACTTCTTCCTTAATGAGCCCATTCAAGAAGGCTGACTTTACATCCATTTGGTATAATTTGAATCCTTTATGGGATGCAAAGGCTAGTAACATCCTAATAGACTCAAGTCTAGCTACAGGGGCATAGGTTTCATCATAATCCAACCCTTCTACTTGACTGAATCCCTTAGCTACTAAGCGGGCTTTATTTCGGGTTATTTCACCTTGGTCGTTTAACTTATTCCTAAATACCCACTTAGTGTCAATTACGGATTTGCCCTTAGGTTTAGGTACTAACTCCCAGACTTGGTTTCTCTCAAATTGGGCTAGCTCTTCTTGCATGGCTAAGATCCAGTCAGGATCAGGTAGGGCTTCCTCAATAGTCTTAGGTTCAATCTTTGAAATCATGGCTATTTGACTAAGATTTCTATAGGAAGCTCTAGTTCTGACTCCTAAGGTTGGATCACCTACAATTTGGTCAGTTGGGTGACTGAGTCTGGGTTTCTTGGTTTTTCTAGTACTTGGCTCAGCTTCAGGTCCAGCTGGTCCAATAGGTTCAATTCTGGGTTCATTAGTTGGTTCAACTGATTCAGAAGTTGGTTCAATTGTTAAGTCATTAAAGGGTTCAGTTAGGGTTTCAGAGTTATCTTCTTGATCAGTATTTGATGAAGCTAAGTCAGAATTATCAGATTTTGGATTAGTTTCTTCATCAAATATTAAGTTGGTTGTTTCTTCAATTTTCTTAGTTATTTTGTTGTAGACTCTATAAGCTCGACTTGTTGTAGAGTACCCTAAAAAGATACCTGGGTTTGACTTGGATTGGAATTTTCCAAGATAGTCTTTGGTATTAAGAATATGGACTTTGCATCCAAAGACTCTAAGATAGTGTAAGTTTGGAAGCCTATGGTAGTAAAGTTCATAGGGTGTTTTATTTAACCTTTTATTAAGCAGAATCCTATTTTGGATATAGCAAGCTGTGCTAATTGCTTCTGCCCAATAGTGGTTAGGTAGGTCAAATTCATTGAGCATAGCCCTAGCAGCTTCCTGTAGGGTTCTATTCTTCCTTTCTACTATGCCATTTTGTTGGGGGGTTCTGGGACACGAAAATTCGTGTTTATATCCATTTATTTTACAGAATTCTTCGAATCTCTGATTCTCGAATTCTCCCCCGTGGTCAGACCTAAGTCTTTTAATTTTGGTATCATTTTGATTTTCAATCAATTTACAAAAGTTGTTAAATAGGTTCAGGGTTTCATCTTTGGTCTTTAGAAACCTGACCCAGGTGAACCTAGAGTAGTCATCAATTATCACTAAGCAGTATCGATTTCCACTTAGTGACTTGGCTCCATGTGAATCAAGTAGGTCAAGGTGTAGGAGCTCAAGTGTGGTTTGGGTTTGATCAGATTGGATCAATTTGTGACTAGACTTGGTTTGTTTGCCTTGATTACAAGATTCACATATTAGGTTTTCATTTTTGATTTTGGGGATACCTTTGATTAAGCCAAGTTGGGTAATTTTTGAAATAGTTCTTAGATTGGTATGACCTAATCTCCTATGCCAGAGTTTTGATTGTTCTAACTGTGTTAACATGCATTTGGGTATAAGGGGAAGATTTATAGTGTATACATTGTTTTTCCTAGTGCCCTTAAGCATGATTTCTGAGTCTTGTGCATTTCTAATCAGGCAATTAGAATTGTTGAAAGTAACTAAATAACCAGAGTCACATAACTGACTTATGCTAAGTAAGTTAAAATTGAAGTTTTCCACCAATAGTACTTTCTTAATAATGAAATTGGATTTAAGTTCAATATTACCTGACCCAATTACCTTGAGTGTAGCATTGTTACCAAATGCCACTGAGCCCAGGTTTTTGAACTTGAGTTTGGTGAACTTCAATTTGTCCCCAGTCATATGTCTGGAGCACCCGCTATCTAACATCCATTGGTCCAAATCTTTATGTTCCTACACATAAAGAATTTTTGATGATTTGGATCCAATTTGAGTTAGGGATAGCTTAAATTGAGTTTCACTTCCTAGTCTGTCTAACCCCAGTCTAGGGTTTTCAAACACGTTAACCTTAAGGTTTTTGTGAGACAGGTTTGAGGGTAGAAATTAGTTTTGAAAAAGAATTTCAATTTATTTTCGAAAAAGTTCTTTATTTTTGAAAACAGATTTTTAAACAAATAAGTTTAGAAATTTTGAAAAATAGATTAAGTGATTTTAGAAAAAGAGATAGGTTTGAAAACAGATAAGAATCTATAATTATTTGAACTTTGAGTTAGATTCGAATTTGACAAAAGATAATTTGAATTTGAATTTCAGAAATTGGCTTCCAGGTCTTGGCGAGGCACTAGGCCTTCTTTGGCCGTAGCCTTATGGGATCATCCACCCTTTCCTTGACAAAGCCTTTTAATGAAATTTCATTTTCAAATTAAATTAAGTCATTTTCTGGTCTAACTAGCTTGGGTCTTGGATCGGTAGCTTCGGCTGGTTTCACCAGTCTAAAGAGACCAAGTAGACTTGATCTTATTAGAGTTGGTTTCCCCAACGTACTATCATCTCACCTCCTCCCAATACTATGTTTTCAAGTTTCAAGTAATTTAGTCCTTAAATCTAAGTATTCCTTAAATCTAAGCATGGCAATTTGCAAAAATTAAATAAACAAACAATCAATCAATTAAAAAATTATCTAATTATAAAAATTGTTTTGATTTTGGCTCCCCCTTGACTAAAGCCTCTGTATGGGTTAGGCAAGATGTGAATCTTGTCCTTGGGGATCCAAAATTGATTTGAACCAGTTGGTTTAGTCAGGCACAGTTTTGGCACCCATGCCTGAACCTCAGGTCTTGACTGGTTCAGTACAGCAAAGTAACATCTTTGCCGAGATTTGGTTCTATAGCCAAGTCCGGATCGGTTTAGAACAGACTTCTGTTTTCCCAGAATCAGATCAAGATTCTTGGAACCAGAAGTGAATCGTTCTAAAGCTGTTCTTAAGTCCTTAACTTGAGTTTTCAGGGAGGAATTCTCTGATTCATATTTTTCAACTTGATCAGGGGTTCCTTCCTGAAGTTTCTCAGTTAAGGATTTAGAATCAGCTCCCTCTTTCAGGAGTTTTACTTCCTGTCGGAGGGACTCGATTCGGAGTTTGGCTTTCGTCAAATCTCGGGATAGATAAGGAATAAGCGAATTCAATTGCAATTTTGAAAAACCCGTTACCCTTATTTCGCCGTCGTCGGAGAATGTCAGCTTGCCGTCGTCCTGGTCTGAGTCTGAGTCAGTCTCGATTTGATCCGAAGCGGTCAGGGCTAGAAGATTGGACTGGGCTGCTTCTTCTTCTTCTTCTGAGGAAGACTCGTCCCAGGTTGCTTGGAGTGCCTTCTTCTTTCTGGTCTTTTTGGACTCCTTTAGACTTGGACATTCAGTCTTGTAGTGGCCCTTCTTCTTGCATTCGTAGCAGGTTACGTTGGGCTTGTGTTTGTCAGTTGCTGGTTCAGCTGGTTCATCCTTTCTTCGGTTTGTTCTCCGTGTGTTGGCTTGGTACTTCAACTTTTTGTAGTAGCTTCGAGCTAGCCTGACCAGTTCAGATTGATCTCCTTCTTGATCTTTTGTTTCTGAATCTGAGGTAGATTCAGGTTCAACTTGAGTTTTCTTCTTAGTCATTCTTCCTGTTTTCCCTGCAAAGAAAGCTATACTTTTCTCGGCTAAATTGCAGTTAGTCTGTTCATGCAGCTCAAGTTCAGAAAATAACTCATCTAACTTAATTTTTGAAAGATCCCTAGAGACCTTGTATGCATCTACCATAGATGCCCACAAGGTGGTCCTAGGGAATGCGTTTAAGGCATACCTTATAAGATCACGGTTTTGAACCTGGTGACCTATTGCGTGAAGACCGTTCATCAATTCCTGGATTCTGGCGTGGAGCTGGGCTGCTGTCTCGTTATCTGCCATTTTGATAGTGAAGAGCTTGTTCAGTAGCAGGTCTCGTTTGCTGATCCTCGTATCTGAAGTTCCTTCGTGGAGCTCGATCAGTTTAGCCCATAGCTCCTTGGCACTGTTGAATGGGCCTACGCGTTCAGCTCCTCTTTTGTCAGTCCGCATTGGAGGGTCTGAGTTGCTTTGGCGTCAGCTTCAATCTTGCGTTTGAGGGCAGTGTCCCACTCTGAGTAGTTTTGCGGTACTCCTTCAGCATTTGTGGGAATCATCAGTCCAGACTGGATGATTATCCACATTCCACCTGAGTTTTCAGGTGGACCTCCATTCGACTTTTCCAGTAAGGAAAGTCTTCTCCACTGAAAAGTGGAGGTCTGGCGTGCTAAAGCCTTCTTGGATGGCCATTCGTTCTGAAATTGCAAACAAAAGAAACAAAAATATTCCAAGACTTGGTCTTGGATTAGTAGTGCGG
>JAGFNQ010005781.1:0-49629 GCA_024364735.1 Boesenbergia rotunda | reverse complement strand
AAAGGTACCTAGTGTTGACTTTATTGACTCTGATGAATTTATTGATATACCTTGTGTAGAGATTGTTTGTGAAAATCCAATAAAGGTACCAAATATTGATTTCAGTGGTCATAATGCATTACCTGATACATCTCTTGTAGATATAGAGGGTGAAATAATTTTAGAGGCACCCATAATTGATGTAGTTTTTTATGATGAATCACTTAATACATCTTTTGTGGATATGGATAGTGAAAAATTTTTAGAAGTGCCTGAAATGGATGTTATTTATGTTGATGAATCTCTTGCTATATCTTATGCTGAAGTTGAATGTGAGAAACTTATGGAAATATCTGAGATTGATTTCATTGGCTGTGATACATTGCTTGATACATCTTTGATAGGAAATAATTGTGAAATTTCTATTGATATGCCAGAAATTGATTTCTTTATTTGTGATGAGCCTCTGGATGCAAATTTGGTAGGAAATACTTTTGAAAATTTTATTGAGGCACCAAGAATTGATTTAATTGAATATGATGCAGTTTTGGATTCATTTAATGCAGAGACTGAATTTATATCATTTCTGTCTGACCCTGAATACTTGAGAGAGGTATTACATTATTTTGCAGGGTCCAGAAGACTTCAGGAGTGGGTACTCCAATTGAACAGACTTCAACCTCCTGGAAGGACTTCTGAAAGGCAGAAAGAAGGAGGAGATGATTTTACTCTAATTCATAGCACTCCACCTCTGACATGGCTCTTGAACCTGAATCGCCTGAGGCCACCAGAGCAAATTTTTGTGAAGTTTAAGTGTGGGGGAGTTCCAAATCTCTCAGCCACCCAAACTCCTCCACTACCAAGGTGGAGGCTACTTCTGGATAGACTCCGTCCACCAGAATAAAGGGGAGTTTGATTTTTCTTGTATTTTTTTTATTTCATTTTTCATTTTCATGCTTCCTAGAATTAGAATTTTCCTTTGAACTGAGTCCTTGTAAATAAATGCATGTTATTTCTTTTGTCACTTTTTCTTGCATGAGTAGAAATAAAAGTATCCCTCTAGGTTATCTCAATAGCATTTTAGAGTCTCTTAGAAAATAAATTAAATTTGGTTGTCAAAACTTAGGGTTTGAGTTCATGGATGAAATCTTGGATACTTGAGTACGATTTTGCTTTAGATTCTTAATTGAGGATTTGAGATGGATTATTTTTGCCTAGTGAGATTAGCCTTATTTTGTGATACACATATGTTATTGTATACTAGAACTTGCTTAGGTTCTTTCAAAATCATAATTCAATGGTTGGATCACATCTATAGAGGCTAATCACTTTGTTTACCTTTCCATATCAATTTTGACAAAAATCATGTTCATTCCATTTTTCTTTACTTATTTCTTACTCTTACCTTCACTTTTCTTTGGACTTGTTGTTTGAAATGTTTCTAATGCTATTTTGCCCGAGACGGACAAAGATTTAAGTGTGGGGGAGTGACTAGAGTTTGGAATTATTTTGGAGCAAGGAAACACTTCATTTGAGTAAAAAAATAAATAAATAAATTCATGTGCCAAGTGAGGAGTTTGGTGTCAAGAATGCACAAGAAGAAGTGGATAAGGATGGAACCAATTTAAATTGGAAGTGAAATGGAATCAGAATTGAATTCCGGATTGAAGCAAGAGACAAGCAATGGAGAAATCTGAAATCTGTGCCATGCCAAAAAGAAAAAAAAATGCTGTGATCATTTCGAAATTCCATCTATACTTGGCTGAAAAATTAGAATATTGTGAAAAAAAAATCTGGATTGCAGCTGTACCTTGCTAGGAAGATCAAGTAACATGTTGCTACAATCTGAATTGAAGCTGAAAAGTCTGAAAAATCCATGAAAAGCTGCTGAAAATTTCTGCATTCGGAAAAATCAGTGAGGGAAGCTAGTAAAGTAGTTTTGTATCAACTTCCATTTGAATCCATGCTTTTTAAATCAGCAATGTCTGGCTGCCTTCAACCCGAACTTGCAGAATGATTTTTAATTGAATAAAACCTCTTGGGAGCAGAATTGAACTGCTGTAAAAAATTTTCAGAAACATACTATGAAGGCAGATTCAAAAACAAGAAGTGGAAACTCCTTGGAAGCTCACGGCATTAGTGATGGATTGGAGCCAATTTCTGAACATGGCAGCAAAACGTGACCAAACCAGGAAGAAAGGTGGATGCTAGGAATTCTGATCAGCACTCAGAAAAAGAAAAGAAAGGGGCTGAAATTCGATTTGGAATTCAGCCATTTCCAAGTGGACAATTCAAATTCTCCACTACACTATGTGATACTAGCTGATGCTAATTGTTTGAGAAATCAGAGAATGGCAAGGAATCTGCCATGGAGCTACAAGAAAAGGAAAAAAAAAGAAACAGCAACAAGTTTGAAAACAGTTTGAGAAAATAAGAAGAGAAAAAGAAGAAGCAAGGAGGGCTCTAGAGCGTCCATTCACAGATTAAGTTGATCTGGGCCATCCGTTGCAAATCTGGAGGATCCGAGCTACCACAAGGTAGATCCTGACCCTTGATCATCATCATTAAAGTTTGGCACAAGATCAGCCGTTGGATCTCCTCCGATCAATCTGGGTCGTCCGTTGATAACTATTTAATCAAAAAAATTGCCACAGCCCAGCTTCGTCGCGTCTTCAGAGTTCTTCGCCGCAGTTTTCATTGTTCTTCAGTTTTCTTCATTTCTTAGCTAATTTCTTCAATCCAAGGGGCGCGACCACCTCAAATCGATGTTAATCCTTGAGTGACAGCAAGGATAAGGATTGGGGTTTAGTTTAGTTAGCGAATTTTCAGTAATTAGCATTAGATTTCAATTCTGCTATTTCGTTTCTGCAATTTGTATCAGACGATTCGTTTTCTTGTATGGATTGCTTATATCTCAATTGGAGGCTCATCCTTGAGTGACAGCAAGGATTCGTGAGCTGAGATGAGAGATTGAGGCTTTGTTTGCTTGAATTCATTGGCAATTAGCTGTAATTCCGAATCCTGTTAACTCTGTTCTGTTTTCATATCAATTGCTCTAGTTTCCTGTTCTGAATTGCTTCAGTGGTAATTAGGTTTCAGTAATTAGTTAGGGAGTTTGTAGTGAGTAATTGCAATTAGTTTAGTTTGTTTCATAGCTAAGTTTCATTTCTGCAATTCCATTAGCTGCTGCGTATCAATTCCATGCGTGTGCATTCATTTCTGCACTTATGCTAGTTACAATTTCAGAAATTTGATTCTGTTTTTAGTTTAGCTACAATTTTAGCAATTTGTTCAGCTTTTCTATGTTGAGTATCAAGTTTTGAACCTGCGTATCAAGTGATTTCTGATGTCTTCCTTGCGTGGCTATGTAATTCTGCAGTTTCATCTCTACCAGGACATTTTGTTTGTGCCAAGCTTCTACAATGTTTCCAAACTGATTAGTATAATTTCTGAGCATCAGTACCTTGTATCAATGAATTGAATCTGAATTCATGTTTCTACAATCTGAAATTTTTGCATTCGAATTGATGCATTCATGGACAGTCCAAATTTTTGCAGCTTCTGCAGAAACATGCTTCTGCAGTTTTAATTCTGCAGCCTGAAATTCAGCAGTCCACGTTTCTTTATTTCCACATTCCTGCCTGTTCATTTCAGCCCTAGGATAGGACAATCTGAGTGAGCAGTTTTTGGCTTGGATTTCTTCATCTACTCTAGCAAATTTCTTCACTGATAGCCTAGCTTCCTAGCTGATTCGATCAGTATGGTTCCAAGCTGTCAGTGACAGATTTGCCATTAGCATTGGATTCTTTTGGCACATTCAGATTTCCTCTTCTTTGGTATCAAGTTAAGTTCCATTTTGGCACTTTGTATCAAGCAAGGTCTCGGTATTAATTGGTATCAAGTTATAAGGTAGTTTTAGTGTGCTATGGTTATTGAAATTAACTAGAATCGAATTCAGCCATTTCTGAAATCTTTTTGTATTAGCTTGCTTCCAAAAACTGTATTTAGTGTGTTAAGCTTGGTTGTTTCTGAAAATTGCATTTATCTATTGGCTTAGCCTCTGATGTGCATTTGAAATGAGATTGTTTGTTTTTTTTTATTTGTCTAAGTGTCTTGATTAAATTGTATCTTGGTTTGATTTTGTTCATAATTGGTTGAGTCCCTAATGGCCATTGTTTGTTAAGTTGCTTGGCTAATTTTCCTTCATTTTCATTGAGATTTCATTTCTAATTAAAGCCAAAACCCAAGATTTAATTGAAACCCAAATTCACAAACGACACCTAAATACAAGCGCGAATCAAACAAACCTTCAACTAGTCCCTGAGAAAAATACGACCTGTGACCCCTTTACTACGTTTTCATATTTTGATTGCAAAAAAGGTTTCCAGCATTTCATTCACATCTAAATTTGATGAGCCCACACTTTTGTGATAATTTAATCTAGTATATCTGGGCCTATCAGGCGCCGGCCCAAGGAGGAGGGATGTGGGCGCCGGCCCTAAGGAGGAGGGATCTTGGTCGTCTATAATTAACCAATTATAGAACGGTCATGAGTGGCACCTAGTAGTACATCATGACCCCCAATTAATCGAAAGATCAACGGTTTGACCTCAGAAGTAATTCTGAAACCCTTCAGCAGCTCTAATGAATCGTGCCCCATTCCCTTCACCATCTTATACCCACTTGGTTCAGGACATGGTCTATTTGTGTCAGTCCCCACTAGGCTGACCACGTCACACCTAGCCCAAGCAATGTCTTTCTCGTCCTTTGGATTTCTAATTACTCTCATGTATTTAAGAGACTCGCACTCTAAACATGATATGCTCTGGCCAGAGGCTTTGAGTAACAATCCGACGATAGGCCTGGGTATACATCTCCTCGCAAGGAGTGGTGAATCCTTTGTAGGCTGTTCAAACATCTTCGGGCACTTCGGCTTATACCCAATCATCCTGGGTCCACACCTCCTTGGAGATGCTTGCTTAAGATGTTAAAGTATAAGTCTCCATGACCAAGATGACTTGAACACCGCAAGTCAAAGGAACATCGCACTTAAGCTGCAGTAATAACTTCAGTGACATATCTTTATAGATTACCATATGAAGTTTTACAGCTAGTCACTCCAATGAACTAGTTCCCTTAACTAGCATCCATGTTTATCTCCGGGCATCCCAATATCACCAGCCAGTGAGAATCAGCTGATTAGAGAATAACCCATGCTAGTCTCAACAGAATTGATAGTGTCCGTTTTTATCAATTCATCGACTAGGGATACTTTCAATACTTCACAATTGCACATGTAGAGATAATCACTAGTTGTGATCCCATCACAAATTCTCTTATGCTGTGAATTATATTGCGGGCATTCAGTAGATGAGTTTAAGATCTCAATCAAATACACAAACATGTATACTTAAATAGTGTATTATCATTTATTAAAATAAATGTTTACAATCATAAGGCGATTGCCTTAGGACACTTCTCTCATATCACTAACAGGAAGTTCTTGTGAGTAACGACACGATCGGCGGTCAACAACCAAAAGGGTCAGGTTGTTGGCCCACCAAAAAATAGAATTTGGCCTCCCAAGGGGCCGAGGGGTCGGGTCAACGGGGCGGATCGTTTCAATAAAAAGGCGTCTTTTTATATAGCGGCCCCGCCTCTATGGTCCCCGCAGGCAACCCTCTAGGCCGGCAACCCTACGGTCTTCCCACCCCTGGCAGTGGATTTTTGCCTTCCCCAGGATTCGAACTCTAGACCTCCAGGCTAAGTGCTAAAGTTTATGAATCCTGGTACCAAGTGAGCTACACTTGGCACCAGGTTTCATATACTTTAGTACTTAGCCTAGAGGTCTAGAGTTCGAATCTTGGTACCAAGTGAGCTACACTTGGTACCAGGATTCATAAACTTTAGTACTTAGCCTGGAGGTCTAGAGTTCGAATCCTGGGAAAGGCAAAAATCCACTGCCTGGGGTGGGAAGACCGTAGGGTCGCCGCCTAGAGGGTTGCCTGCGGGGACCATAGAGGCGGGGCGGGGCCGCTACATATATCAAGGAAAGGCCACAATTAGAACTTTTGGAGAAGTTTTAAATGATACATTTTAGAGAAATTGAGTTTCGTGCCAATCTTGAGATCTAAAGTATATTTATTTGGAAACATATTTTTTCCAAGTAGATATAGGCTTCACAAATCTCCCCACAAAATTTCAGATTTTTAGAGATTTGTAAAATTATTTAAGGATTTCTGAAATTTGACTGAGAAACTTGAAAATCAGGTATCAGTCGACTGCCCTGGGGGCAGTCGACTGATCTAAAGCCCATAAACTCTCTGTAAGTTTTTGCTGTCGACTACCCCAGGGGCAGTCGACTGATCCATTAGGGTTAGAGAAAAATGGCTATTGGATGATAGAATGTGATGTCTAAATTAAGATCCTTGATTATATTCCTTGAATAATGGATTGCCTTATGGTTTAATGGTAATTGTATGAAATGAGGGTAAAAGGATATCATTGAATTCAAGGATAACTAATGAGTGCTTAAGAGTCAATGGATGATAAGTTCTTGATAAATGAAAGAATATGGAAAAAGGAAGAATTGAGAACCATTTTGTGTGTAAAATTAAGGTAAATGGATTTGGCAAACATAAGAAAATATATATGGATTTGAAAGTTGATACAAAGTTCCAAAATCTTGAGGAATTGTAGGTTTGTACCAAAAGTCAAGCACGTTTGTTATTTTTCATGAAACCATATTTTTCTAGGATAGGGTATATCCTAGCAAATGTGCTTGCAACCCTTTTAGACATTTCCAAAGTTTGTGTTGAGTTCTTTTTGGCACTAGGGATAAGGTTGCTTGGGGAAATCCTTTAATGGTGTCCAAGGGATAAAAGAACTTGGTGTTATGGTGTTAAGTTGGGTAAAACTTCACCTAGGTAAGATGAAAATTGGGAGAAGGCATATGTTAAGGGGGAGGTTGCGTCCTTGTTTGCCTTGATTTTCATAGAAAATTTTTGGGTTTTGTGTCAAACTTGGGAATGGTGATAGATACATGGGTAAATGTATTTTTCTCAAATAGGTATGGGTACCACAATGTTCTCTACAAAATTTGAGAATTTTTGGAGATTTGTGAAATTTCTGGCGCAATTCTGAAATTGGTCAGAAAAACTGATATTGAGTGTATTAGTCGACTGCCCTGGGGGGCAGTCGACTGCTCTGCCCTGGGGGGCAGTCGACTGCTCAGGGCTGGTGTGGGTATCCAGCAACAGACTTGGGTCCAAATGATGGAAAACGAGTGTATGGGGAGCTAGTACACTGGGTTTAGGATCATTGGGGATTAAAAGAACCAATAATTAGGATATTATTGGGGTCTTTTTGATGTATGGCAAAGGGGGAGAAGTATTGGGTTTAAGTTGGGAAACCAAACACTCCTTTGCTAGAAACCCTAGGTTTAGGGGGAGCTGAGATTAAGGGGGAGCATGGTTGCTCCATTCTTGACGTAAGGGGAACCTTGGAGAGGTTCTTAAAAAGCCTTTGTAAGTCCAATATAGGGGGAGCTTTGGAGAAGCTTTAAAAAGCCCGTTTTGTAGAAAATCCTAACTTGGAGGGTTAGGTGTGGAAAATCCTAACTTGGAGGGTTAGGTGTGTGAAAAGTCCTAACTTGGAGGGTTAGGTGTGGGGAGCCTTGGGATAGGTTTTAAAAAGCCCGATTCGAAAAATTCCTAACTTGGAGGGTTAGGTCTAGGATGCCTTGGGATAAGATCCATTTTTACATTGCATATGCATTGTTTTTCCTATTGACTACTATCTTGTTTCCCTAACTTAAACGTATTGCCAAACATCAAAAAGGGGGAGATTGTTGAGGCAATCTGTGGTCCAGGGTGACCAAGTGTTTTGATGTTTGAGCAAAGGGTTTAAGCTAGGTTTTCCCTTGTATTTAATATGTGTATGTTGAGTGTGCAGGTTGTACAGGTTTACATATATTGACTTGACTAGACGGCCTCGGTACGGTGAAGAGTGGCATGGAGACAAGCTGGAGGCTTGTGTGCACCCGAGGGACCTTGGAGAGTAGGGACAATGAGCTGAGGGGCACGGACTTTGAGGCATGCGTGAAGGATGACATGGAGGCAAGCTAGAGGCTTGCGTGCATCCGAGGGACGGAAGCCGAAGATGAAGAGGGCGCAAAGGCAATAGTCGAAGCTGCAGATAAGGAATCAGTCGAGCCATGAGAGTATGAGTGTTGTGTGATTGTACTCGGGAAATCCTAGAGTTTGAGTGCAGAGTGGAATGCACACAGGAAGGGTAACCTTAGAGTTTGACCAGTCGATTGGCCTGGGGGCAGTCGACTGATGAAACTCACAGAAGGGGTTCAACTCTGGACCAGTCGACTGCCCTGAGGGCAGTCGACTGGTAGGTGGCTGGTGCGTTGGCTGAAAATTCGAACGTTCGGGTGCAACAATCGATTTTCAGTGGCACCAGTCGACTGCCCTCGGGGCAGTCGACTAGTGGCGAGGGTTTCAGCCCGAGTCCTATTTAAAGAGGACTTCATGGTGGCTGAGATTCTTGATGAATCTTGTCTTGGTTAAAGGCAAGGTAGTAGTCTTTATTCTCAGAGGTTTGCTTGGGATTGTGGCGTGGTTTCTCCACCCACAAGGAGCGACGAGAGCTAGCCGGAGGTTATCCGGGGATTGATCCACCTACAGATTCTTGGATTAGTCACACATCCGGGGTGGATACCAAGTAAATCTGATTTGTTAGCGTTGATTTTCGTTGTTAGTTTTATTCTTTTGTATTTTCTCTTGCACAACTAATAACGTAGGTACAAGAAGATTCGAAGAAACACTATTCACCCCCTCTAGCGTACGGAAACAATCCAACAAAGGAGACATAGAGCGCAAAACCATGGGGCTTTGTGTCAAGGAACTCAATGATGTCGAATTATAAGATGGCGACGGGGTTACCTTTTCTGGTCATGGAGTTGATTACGCCGTCACAAAGGAGCGGAGAACCAAAATAATGATGGGAGGAGAGGACTAATGCCCCGGGAGAGTGGATCAATCCTCCCCACCCATCTTTGCTAGTAGGAGATCACAAAAGATTGATAAATCCTCATTAAAGGGTAGGAAGGGAGGAGGAGAGGATGACTCAGCGATGCTGATAGAGGATGAGCCATGGGATGCTCCACAATTTGGATGAGGTGACAGAGACGGGAGGAGTTGGTGAAGGGAGGAGAAGGGTGACATGGTAGTTTTGGGCAGCAAGGCGGGCGACGGGCTTAGTGGTTGGAAATAAGTGGCCAAAATCGTGGAAGGGGAGGATGATGATATCACCGTTGGCCATCCCCTGCTTTAATGATTTTCTGATGAGGGAGAAAGGTGAGAGATTTATTTACTTATCAGAAGCAGGAGGACAACTTTGCGATTAAGCAAGCAGGTCAGTGGTTTTGATTGGATACAACTTATTTGTCAATGACTTTGACATGTATCAACTTTTCAGCTTTTGCCAAACTGCTACCGATGACTCCTCGTCCATGACATGGTACATCACATCATCCGTAAGACAAAACTTGATTGATACCACTGCCTTTGCCTAAAGTTCCTCCCAATCTGATCTCTTCATACTTTCTAGTTTCCTTTCTCCTAGCGTCTTTGCCATGCCTTATTGCGCTAACAAGTTCTTAACCCTCCTCTGTCATAATCTGAAGTTTTTAATTCTGTCAAACTTTACTATATCAAACTTCACAGAAGATATCCTCAATATATTGAAGAAATTCGTCAAAATCTCACTCTGATATCAGTTGTTATACAAAATAGGGACAACACCTCTCAACCTCTAACGCGGAAGAAGAGGAAGAGAGAAAGAGATCGCACGAAGCAATAAGACAAAGATGTACAAGAAAGAGAGAAACATGAGAAAGAAGAAGAAGAGGAGAGGGAAGATGAAGAAGAAGAGTTATCGTAGTTCAACGACGTGCCTATTCCAAAAAAGGTTGAAGCTTTATTAGAATTCTCCTTACACAAGATAATACACTTTATTTTCTTGATCCTAATGATGATCTAATGGGTTTACAATGATCCCTATAAATAATGCCTAAAATCCAGACCGATAAAATCATAACAAAATTTTATTAGAAAAAATCTTAATATAACTCTGTTAGAAAAAGTCATAATAGAATTTTGTTAGGAAAAATATTAATAGGTTCTTCTTCTATGATATTTCTTATTTGTATATGAACTACCCGTCAATAATAATATAATTTTAAATCGATAAATAAAAAATATTAATAATAATCCTCAATCAAATGTGTCCGAATTAACGATAGTTAGAGCTGTCAATTTGGATTGGGCTCATCGGGTTGGCCCGCCTCGCTAAACAATTTAAGCGAGTTGGGTTGGAATTTTATCAACCCAAGTCCGTAGCCGGTCAACCCGCCTAGGCGCACGACTTGCCCTGGTCGGCTCGCGACTTGAGTGGGTTGGCCCATGATGGACTTGGGTTGACTCGCGGGTTGAGAAATACATGTAAGACAAGTTTTTTCTTAATTTATTATTTTCTTATAATTTTGAAATACAAATAGTACTTTTTATCAAATATTATATTAAAAACTGTTTGTGTGCATTTACATTTAAAATATACATTTTCAGATACATTTGATTGATGGAATCTTTCCGAAATAAAACGTTAAATATATGATTTTTTTAAATTTTTTAAAAAAATTTGATAGGTTCGTGGGTTGGCTCGCCTAGCCCACAACCCGCTTTAGATTGGATTAGGTTGGGGATTTTTCAACCTGTCAAGATGATGGGTTGTCCCGTCCCACCCGGTCAAATGATTGACCCGCTATGGGTTGACTCGCTCCGCCACGTATTGACCCATCTGACAACTTGACGAGCCCGATCTATGTGTCACGAATGTGGGTCTCAAATTTAAATGTATATGAATGCTGGAAACCCTTTTTGCAATCAAAATATGAAAACGTAGTAAAGGGGCCACAGGTCGTATTTTTCCTCGGGACTAGTTGAAAATTTGTTTGATTCGTGCTCGTGTTTATGTGTCGTTTGTGTTTTTGGGTTTCAAATCAAATTTAGGTTTGGATTGCAATCGGAAATGAAAATGCAATGAAAATAGAGGAGTTTAGCTAATAAACTAAACAAGTGATGGCAATCAACAATTCAATCAATGGAAAAATTAATCACCTAAGGCACTTGACCAAATTCAGAAGACAAACCTGATCAGTAATGCAAGGCAAATTGCTACAAAGATGAACAAAAACAGTGCAGGGAATTTTCAGCAGCAAACAAGCTTAAATGCAATCCATGCTAGCATTTACTACTTGATACAAACATGCAAGAGGTAAAGTTTAATGTGTAAAGAAGAATCTGAAGATTGCAGCAGCTACACACTAGCAATTCGAATGCGAAATCAATTAGCTCCGCTTGGAAAGTTAAGCTTCCATTGAAGTGATATACAATTCTGAAAAGAGAAATTCAGAAATAAAATGTGCAGAATTTCGTATGCAGAACAAACACAAAACAAACCAAATTCGAATGCAACATCCAAGGGTCAAATGAGATTCGGAAAAGCTAAAGTTCCCTTGATTCAAACTTCAGAAACATTGAACTGATACAATGCAAACTAGAACTGATACAGCTGAGTGAAATGGAAAGAGCAGAATTCAGAATGTCCAAATGCAAAGTCAGCTACTTAGTTTAGCTTGATACAAAACCAGTGAGTGTTCACAGCTGCACAATTCAGAATCGAATTGAGTAAAGAAATAACTGAAGAGTTTCACATGTCATGATTTGGATGCAAATCAAACAAAGCCACTGATGTGAAGTGAATGGATGTGAGGTAAACAGCTCCGGTACAGAATCCAGCAGCCAATACATGCAGAAATTAACTCTGGTGAAACAAAATTCAGTAATTAAACATTATGTGCAGTAACTTAAAGGCAGAAATGAAATGCAGGCTTTCAGGGACACGAATGCACAGATTTCAGCAGCCAATTGAATGCAAAGCTAACATATAGCTGAGATCAATTTCCCCAAACTAGTGTTCAGAAACGATTCAGAAACCATCAGCTAAGAATTTCAGAATTGGACTCTAAAATTGCAGAAATGGAGTTGCAGTTTTGTAGAGTTCAGAAACCATCTAAACGCATGAGCAAACAGACCCCAAGCTGGGATCTATTCACTACTCTACAGTTCAAAAAACTGAAGAAAATCCAATGATATCTTGGCACGAATTCAGAATTGCTAAGCTGGGAATTGCTGTAAATAATAGTTGCGCAAGAAACACACTGATACACAAAACAAAGGGGCTGAAAAATCGAATTACTAAGCTGAACAAGAACTCAAATTCGAAGCTAGAAGTAAAACAACATAGATCAACTAAATTAACAAATTAAAAGTGAAATAAATTGAGGAATTCGGAAGCTAAAAGAATTTGCAGAAAAAGGGCTGATACGCAAGATCAGGAAACTCCAAACTGATACGCAAGAAGTGAAAACTGAATTAAACTGAATTGAAAAGGTTTGCTCACTAAACAAACTACCTATTGATTGCATTGAAGAATTGAACCCTAATTAAACGAAAACAATTCAGAAAATGAAAACTAAGCAGCTGATAGAGAAATTCAGAAACAGAATTGGACAGATTCAGAAATGAAGCTACAGCTTTAGAACTGAAATTAACTAGCTAAACTACTCCTCAACCTTTCCCGAGCTCAAGAATTCCTTGTTCGTCACGCAAGGGCAAGCTAAGAACCCCTTCGGCTCCGCAAATCAGTGGAAACAACTTCAATTGATCGATTTCAGCTCACTCTGCACTAAGCTGGGAAAATCCAATCCGAACTCCTCGATCTTGGTTTAATGGATTGCGGAGGTGATTTGGAGATGCTCTGAGCTCACCTGAGAACCCCTACAGATGGCTCAGATGATCGGAGATGGCTTGTGAGTGAGATTCGAGTGATCGGACCACAAAGCTGTCGAAACCCTCAAACAACCTTGTCCGGTGCGAAACTGAGCTGAATTCTCCAAGGAAGCTTCATCCGATGATCCAAAACTTGTTCTAGGGTAGAAGTTGAGGTGGTCGCGCCTCAAATTGGAGAAAAATTGAAGCAAAAATGAAGAAAACGAAGAAGAACTACTGTTGCGGCGAAGACGCGACGAGGGTGAGCAGCGCAAAAAATTTGATTAAATACATTAGCAATGGACGACTCAGATTGATTAGAGGAGATCCAACGGCTGATCTTGCTCTGATTTGATCCAAATTTTGATGATGATGATCTGGGGTCAGGATCTGCCTCGTGGTAGCTCGGATCCTCCAGATGTGCAACGGATGGTCCAGATCAACTTAATCTTCGAATGGACGATCTAGAGCCCTCCAAGCTTGATCCAACGATTGATTGAGCTCTGATTGGGATGAAATCTTCATATCTTGATCAGAGTGCTTGATCAACCCTAACCCTAGCTCGGATTGCTTCAGATGGTCCCGGATGGCTCAGATCTAGCAGCTCTTGAATCGGACGGCCCAGATTTAATCCTAATCTTGATAACTCGATCCGGGTCACTTCCGACTCAAGTTTGACCCGATATACCCTAGGTCCATGAACCTTTCATGCCCACAAAAAATAGATCAAGAATTTAGTGGCCAAATAATCCAAATAAGTGTAAATTTGCAATTAAGTCCAAAATAAGAGTAAGTTCTAAAACCTAGGGCAATTTCACAATTAAGCAATAAAAACATAGGTCAAACATGGATTTTAGCAATTAAAATAATCAACAAAATGGTATCTATCACAACTCTAATGGCAACTTAAGCGCAAGTGACCTTAAGTGACCTTGTGAAGCAGCTGCGAAGTTTCCTATGATCACGTAAAGGTGATTGTCAACCACCCGTGGCCACTTGAGGTTGTCACAAGGTCCCCGTGCTCTCATGATCACTCACGGTAGCCTATGTACTATGAGTAGACCTCACCACCATTATAAGGTGGTTGTGAGTTCACTTGCAACTACCATGAGAGACTCATGGTGGCCTGTTAGGGGTTACTTGCGATGACCTACTATGAGTCACTCATAATGGCCTGACGTGAAATTGCTTATGCAAAAATATTCCATCGATTTCAAACACATAAAAAAATTATAGATGTGTCTATTTTTATCCCTGTTGATTGGGGATGTATTAAGAGGTCACCACGTGGTGACTTCTCAATAGCCATCACAGGACAACAAGAGAGCACAAGGATGGCTAAGCTAAGAAAGTACCCACCCGGGCATTCCGGCGTCCAACCTGTTCAGGACAGCCCGCTCAGGACATGACTGCTCGAGAGGCTAAATGACTCAATCAACCGTACGTATTTAGGGAGCATGGTGAACGCTGCCCGACCAAGATAGGTTAGCATGGCCTGAGCAGCAAAATTGTTGGTTAAAACTAAGGGGATACCAAGTGATATCCCTTAGTAGAATAATCAAGGAGCCTTTAAAGTGCCACCAAGATATGAAAAGATCGCATTAATGAGAAATGTTGGAAACATATATAAATAAATATCTCAATAATAAATGTCTCAATAATTGGCAATAATAATGGCCATAAAAGAGATGTCATTATTGCCCTTAATGACGAGAAATGAAGCCACGGTTGAATAGTATAAAAGAGTATAGGAACCCCTGGGGAAAGGTTTGGCAATTTTCTAAACTCTTCTCCCCTTCCATTTTCAATCCTATTTTCTAACATGAGCATTGGAGTGGTACCACCAGGTGTTGGTGCCGGAAGCACCAAGATCGAACCTGAGTTTTGATAATGGCAAAGGATTTATAAGTTAAGGTTATCTCGTGATCTAATAAAGTTGTTTAAGCGCGCAGGAAAAGTCCTAGGTAAACTAGGCACAAAGTCGTGATTCAAGAAATTGGGCAATAAGTTCTGGCCGAGGGCTGGGCACCTAAGTCCTGACCAAGGATTGGGCAATAAGTCCTGATCGCGGACTGGGCACGAAGTCCTGATTAAAGGAATTAGGCAATAAGTCCTGGCTGAGGGCTGGGTACCAAAGACCTGACTGAGGGTTGGGCAATAAATCCTGGTCGCGGACTGAGCACAAAGACCTAATCCGAAAGATTGGGCAAAAGTCCAACCGGAGGAGCTGGTTGGCAAAAAGGTAAATTCTCTTGAAAGGAGTAGGCGAGGACGCATTCCCCGTAGGAGGGAACATTATGCATCTGTTCGACCTAGGGTTCCATTTTGGAAGGCCAAAGTTAGAACCAAGACAGCTCAGGTTGTTTTATGGACTTAACTTATATATTATTTGTGTTTTAGAACTAACCCTGGTTGCAGGAACAAAAACTGAAGTTCACTGCTTCGCAGGCGCTTGAATGGAGTCAGGCGCCTGTATGGTGATAGGCGCCCAAGAAGGGTCTTTTTCCAGCAGTCTCAAAGCAATGCCTCCACGTCAGTAAATAGGCACCCGTGATCATACAAGCGCCCCAGTCTTCCCAGGCGCCCCAGTTGAAGGGATAAGCGCTGGCCAAGTCTGCGGATGTGGATTCGCGCAGAGAGGCCACGTGTCAGGTGCCCCCTTCAACACAGGCACCCAAGAAGCTTGTATATAAGGGGGGTCCCCCTTGCTTCCAGATATCATTGCTTCCAACGAAAACTTTCAAGCACTCTGCTCCAAACACTCAATGCTTAAGTCTCAAGCGCCCACGATGACCCGCGGCTCTGATCTTCGAATCTTTCTCCGGTCGTCGGTATACTTAATTTACGTATTTATATTAAAATTCAGTATTTGTATACTTCAAATCTGTAATTATTTTTACGAAATATAGAATTGCCAACGTAAACGGTCAAGGACCGTGGGCCTTGGAGTAGGAGCCGATCTAGACTCCGAACCAAGTAAAAGAAAAACTTGTTAGCGTTGCTTGAATTTTCCGCTGCATAACTACTCTTTTTATCTCCGAAAAAGATTTTATCGATATTCACCCCCCCCCCTCTATCGATTCTAAACGATCCCACAAGTGGTATCAGAGCGGGTGACTCAAATCTGGTGCAATCATCGATTGAGCGATTTTTTTTTCAAATTTTTTTATTTTAAAATATTTTTTTTCGTTATTTTTTCGTTCATCGAGGTTGGTGCAACACCACTCGATTTTTTATTATTCTTTGCTACCACACTACTAATCCAAGACTTAGTCTGGGAACAAGTTTCTTTTTGGAAATTTATTTTTCAGATTAAGTTCTATGACCAATCAGGAATGGAACAGTGTCCGTCCACCGCTCTTCTCTGGGGAGTATTTCAGTAATTGGAAAGATCAAATGGAATCTCACCTGAAGGCCCATATGGACATATGGATGATGATCCAATCAGGATTCACATTCCCCACAGAAAATGGATCATCAATTGCGTGGGATAAATTGGATGAACCAACACTCAACAAGATTGAGACAGATGGAAAGGCGACTGCAATTCTACAATGTGGCCTAACTAAAGAACAACTCAAACTGGTCGGGTCATTCGAATGTGCTAAAGAAATGTGGGTGAAACTAATCAACCTACATCAAGAGAACTCCGACATCGAGCTCGTAGAAGGGGTGCTATCCAAATCATCAAAAGAATCGGATGAAGAAGAAGAAGAACATGTAAGCTATCTTGCACTCTCGGCTCAAGCACAAATAGCCAAGATAGAATCGGTACCCGACTTTGAAATCGACTCCAGACTAGAATCAGAAGATGAGTCTGCTAAAACAGAATCCTTACCTAACTTTGATTTTTTCTCCAAATTAAAATTACATAAGCAAACTAATACTACAATGGTCGAGAAAGGTATATCATTTGTTGCAGGGAAAACTCCAGGAAGATCTCAGAAGAAGAAGCGACAAACAATACCCGAGTCCAACTCAGATTCGAAGTCTGATGACGATGGAGTAGATCGTCCAAAACTGGTCCAGTGGGCTCATGACTACTACAAGGTGTTGAAGAACCAAACGAGCAAAAAGAAGACGGAAAAAATCAAGGGGGAGATTCACAACGAGGAATCAAAAGGTAACATTGAAAATTCAAAATTTAAAAGTCATGTAATATGTTACAAATACAGGGAGAGTGGACACTACCAAAATCAGTGTCCTACTTGCAAGAGTCGGTCTTCACCACCTACGACAAAGGAACCAGTTTTAGGAGCATGAAAGGACAAGAGTCACATTCAATGCTTCAAGTGCCAGAAGTTCGGGCATTACACAACTAAATGCATAAAAGGAATCCCCAAGGATACCAGACAACCAACTAAGAGAGGTAAATTTACCGTACATGAAAATCCAGTGTTTACTTCAAATGCTAATATCTTACCCAAACACCCTTGGTCTAATTTAAAAATTGACACATACTCAAGTAATTTAATTGAATCATGTAGATTAATTAAGATAAATTTTAGAAAATTAAAACAAGAAAATGAGACTCTGAAAAGTAAAGTTGATATGCTAGAAAATCTAATTCATAATCTTGCTGACTTTGAAAATCCAGAATTTTTTCTCCAATTATGATTTTACTTAGATGATCTTTTCTTGAATTATTGCTTGTTGCTTGTTTATTTCATTTATGCAATTTTATTTTAGACCTAGGAATGGCTAGTTAAAGACAAAAGACTTATTTAAAACTTGAACAACATAGTATTAGGTGGAGGTGAGATGATAGTACGTTAGGGAAGCCTTTCTAGAAAGTCAAGTAGGGTAAGGTGTACTCTATTTAGTCTGTTTAGTCCGGTGGAACTAGTCGAAGCTACCGCTCCAAAGCCTTGGCTAGTTAGACCAGAATTTCCCAAGAAGGAATTTGAAAATGAACTTTTGGTAAAAAGCTTTGTCTAGGAAAGAGTTGTTGATCCAATAAGGCTACGACCAAAGAAGACCTCTATGCCTCGCCAAGACCTGGAAGCTGATTATCGAAACTCATTTTTAAATTACTATTTGATAAATTTGAATCTAACACAAGTTTTAATTAAATCTTAGATTTAACATTAATTTAAAGATAAAAATTAATACATCTCACAAAATAGATAAGGAAACCTGTTTTGTCACTTAGAATTGAGTGAGATGTCTAGGACCTAATAATGTAGTTCAACCCAACCAACCAACAATTTTCAAAATTAACTCTTTAACATTTTTCAAAATTAAATTCATATTTTTCAAAATTAACTCTATAACATTTTTCAAAATTAAATCAACATTTTTCAAAATTAACTATAACAATTTTCAAAATTAATTCTACATTTTTCAAAATTAACTCTATACTATTTTTCAAAATTAAATCCATATTTTCCAAATTAACTCTATAACATTTTTCAAAATTACATCCACATTTTCCAAAATTAACTCTATAACATTTTTCAAAATTAATTCTAAATTTTCAAAATTAACTCTACACTTTCAAAATTAATCCTACATCTTCTATTTTCAAAATTAATTATACGCATTTTCAAATTTTCCTTAATAATTTTCAAAATTAAAATTTCAGTTAATTAATTCCGGTCTTTCAAAATCAGCTCAAACACAAATTCTCAAAAGTTCATTTTTTAAAAAAAAACTTAAGATTTTCAAAAATTAAGTTAATCTCTTTAAAAGTTAACTGTGCCAAACTTGAAAAATCTTAAAAGATTTCAGACTAATCCATTGTTGTTAATCAAACTAAGTTTTGATCATAATCACAATGGAACTTAAGACTTGATTGAAATATTGCTTGGTCAAACTTGGTCAACACGGGCACCCCAAACCTTTCCCAACAATCAAGGCAGTCAACACTGCTAAAATCTGAGTATTCTGACCTCAGGCGCCCGAGAATCACTCGGACGCCTCAACGCCTGTCACGGGCGCCTCAACGCCTATCACGGGCGCCCAAGGATCCCTCACGGGCGCCCGTAATGCCCTTTATAAACCTTCATCACAGCTTCACTCACCATACCAAAACGAGTTTCTCTCATCCTCTCCTCACTCGTATGGCGCCCGAAAGCTGCTCAACCTTCCTTGATTACTCCATTTCCATAATGCCTCCCCGTAAACGCCGAGTTACCCAAACCGACCCCGAGGCCGAGCCTAGCCCAGACCCTAGGTTTCCCACCTTTGCTTTATTCAATAAGTTCTCACACACTACTTACAAACCTATCAAGACGAACTATTTAAATAGAAACTTCTTTATTCAGTCTTGCCTTTTAGCTATAGATGTTATTAACTTCTTCCAGCTAGACCAACTTGTATATTGTACCAGTTCTATCAACACAACCCTATTTGCTAAATTTTACAACAACTTGGTCAAAATTGATGACATGTGTTACACTACCACTGTCCAGACCCTTCCACTCACCATCACGCCTAATCTGTTTAACCGTTTCCTTGGACTACGACCTTCTCAGTCCACATTCTATTGTTATCCTCCGATAGGCCTTCCCTTTGCTTCTCCATATTCACATATCATCCTTGATATTCTCTATTCCTACTTTTTCGGAGATGCAAGAGATCCGACGGTACAGAGATTTTAGTCCGTCGATCTGCGCATACAGGACTATGCTCTTTACAGAGTCCTGGTCTGCTGCTTTCTTCCTTTGACCTCTCGAGATGTGGCAGCCATGCGACCTTTCCATACATTCCTACTTTATGCAATGATCCACCACTTAGACATAAACATAGGTCTACACATGTTCCATACGATCATCTATGCATCCAGTGTATCCACTCACTCCAGAGTACGGACATCCTACTGCCACATTCTCACTACACTTCTTCATCATCATGGTTGACACATCTCTGTCGGATAATACCTCGGAGCGTTGATCCTATAATTCAATGAGATGCCATACTTGAGGCGAGTAGTAATGATATGCTCCACGGATAACTTAGACCTAGCGCATTCATACTAGGGGCTAGATACCTAGGTTCAGCCATGGAAAACACAAAAAGGGGAGGGAAAAGGGTTGTGTGTGTGTGTGTGTTCAGAAGACTTCACTTTTTGATCATGATCGTCAGATCTAGGGCAAGAGGTGTTAGATCGAATGCGTACGCTAGAGGGGGTGAATAGCAATTTTTCGACCCCCTTTCTTCCTATACGGTTAGTTGCACAACGTAATATATAATAAAAACAAAACTAACAGTGAAGAACAACGCTAACAACCTGATTTACTTGGTATCCACCCCGGACGGGTGACTAATCCAAGCATCCGTCGGTGGATCACTCCCTGGATAACCTCCGGCTAGCCCTCGTCGCTCCTTGTGGGTGGAGAAACCTAGCCACAATCACTTTAACAATCTCCGGGCACAAAAGACTACTAACTCACTTTACTCAAGTGAGTTTTGTCAAGAATCTCAGCCACCATGAAGTATGCTTTAAATAAGACTCAGGCTGAAACCCTCGCCACCAGTCGACTGCCCCCAGGGCAGTCGACTGGTACCACTGAAATTCGACCGTTGCACTCCAACGTTTGAATTCTCAGCCAACTCACCAGCCACCTACCAGTGGACTGCCCCCAGGGCAGTCGACTGGTCCCAGGGCTGAGACCTTTCTGTGAGTTCTATCAGTCGACTGCCCCCAGGCCAGTCGACTGGTCTACTCATCCACCTAAGGTTACCCTTCCTGAGTACATTCCACTCTACACTCAAACCCTAGGATTTCCTGATTACAATCACACTGCACTCGTACCCTCACGACTCGACTAACTCCTCATCCGCAGCCTCGACTATTGCCTTCACGTCCTCTTCATCTTCGGCTCCCGTCCCTCGGATGTACGCAAGTCTCCAGCTTGCCTCCATGCCATCCTTCATGCATGCCTCGAAGTCCGCGCCCTCAACTCATCGTTCCTGCTCTCCAAAGTCCCTCGGGTGCACACAAGCCTCCAGCTTGTCTCCATGCCACCCTTCACCGTACCAAGGCCGTCCAATCAAGTCTATATGTGTAACCTGTACAACCTACACACTCAACATACACATATAAGAACACAAGGGTAAACATAACTTAAACTCTTTGTCCAAACATCAAAACACTTGGTCACTCCGAACCACAGATTGCCTCAATAATCTCTCCATTTTTGATGTTGGGCAATACGTTTAAGTTAGGGAAATAAGATAGTAGACAAATAGCAAAATAATGCATATGCAATGCAAAAATGGATCCTATCCCAAGGCATCCCACACCTAACTCTCCAAGTTAGGACTTTTCAACACCTAACTCTCCAAGTTAGGACTTTTCAACACCTAACTCTCCAAGTTAGGACTTTTCAACACCTAACCCTCCAAGTTAGGCGACCCGTCTTCTCCTGCCTTAGACGGATCGTTACTTCTGTCTACTTCTCTACTCTAATGCACGACTAAAGAATGCGGAAATCTTTTTTTTTCTTCTCAATTTAAATCTATCTATGATATACTAACTCTAATAGTCATGCATGATACCATGTCACACTTTCTTCCTCAAAAACTCCTAAGATGAAACTTATTGAAACTTGCCTCGCCCAACTCCACTTTCGGGTATCAGTCGACTGATACTGTATCAGTCGACTGATAGGCCTGAAAACAGAATTTTCAGATTTCGGCACTTGCTTCAAAACTCCACCAAACCTATACTTTCGAGCCAAATAGAATCATGACGCCATTTCTATACTCTAGGCCAGTTTTCCAATCAATTTAGCCAATCAAAATGAATCCATAAACTTGTAATTAGGACTTTTGCGGAAGAAAATAAGCTATTCAAGATTATATGAACTTTAACAATAGAGTGTGTACCAATCTTGACTCCTATGCATTCATAACCCCAAATACATGTTCTATAACCTTGCTAAAGCATTATGAAATGTGAATGCGACTCTTCTAAACATATTTAAGCAATAAAACTTGATTCAAAGAGAAATTAATACTATCTTGGCACATGCATCTATATTTCTAACAAAGTATCAATATTTCCAACTACTCACACTTCTACTCATCCAATGCCATCATAAGGATATATATGCTAAATGAAATGACATGGAATCTTCACCCTAAGAAATTGAGCATGTAAAACTATTCAAAGCTTAAATGTTCGCTAAACTCCATAAAGCAAGGACTTGAAATTTGAATAAACTATAACATTGTAATTCAAATAACTAAATTGTCTCGTCTCAAAGATCTCTCCAAAATCAGCCACCACACACACTTTACTCAGCACCGCCTCGTCGCCTTCCTTCAGAATTGCTTGCCTTTACCTTTATCTGCAGTAAGAGGAAATGCAACTAGTAAGCAAAAAGCTTAGTAAGTACTATCTAGCTCACAAAATCTCGAAATGTGCAAACATGCTTCTTGAACAATATGAAAATCATATGAGATACTTATATGCTTGAAAGAAAACTAAACTAAACATGTATAACTCAAAACATGCATACTCAAGCATTAATAAATCTCAATTTACTTTTCTTGGCTCAACTTGAAACTTTAGCTATTCTTTAACTTTTTGAAAACTCTTTAAACTTTAGAAACTTTGCTAAAGCATATACTTGAAAATAATAATCACTTGGATCCACTGAAGACGTAAGTACCATCTCATATGCGCGTTCCCTAAAAGGTTGGGGTAGCGAGCCACCAATCCTAATAGAGCAAACCTTGGTCTACCAGGGCCAAGACCTTGGAATTGGACACCTGGATTTCTTTAACGACGCCCTTGGACGCCGGGTACTGGCCTTAGAAAATAAAATAGCTTTTCTTTCTTTTCTTTCTTATCTGTAAATGCCTTGGCATTTTCTCGAGCACCTTGCGTGCTAAAATCCCTAAGTCTTGACTTTTGGGGATTTCTTAAGGCCTTGGCCTTTTCTTTTCTTATCTTTATCTTCTCTTTTCTTTTCTCATAACTTTTCTTAGCCCTAATCTCATATAGGGTGCTTAATCAACTTATACAAACATATAATGAACTAATATCACATGCAAAAATCATAAACTAAAGAAACTATCTCTTTTAAAACTTTTACAGGAAATTCTCGCGGAAAAACCGCCTCTTACTGCAGGTGAGCAGTACTTACATTGATATCTTGGACTTACAACCAAAATTGACGTCTAGGCTCGGGAGAAACTTGAGATCTCGGAGAATTCTTCGCGCCTACGCGTTCCTCTCGTCGCGGGGATCCGAATATAGGAATATCTCTGGAGGAGAGCCTTGGCCGGCCCTCTTGGCCTTGGTGTTGTTCGCCCAAGAGAGGAGAGGGGAAGGGTCGCGCGGCTAGGGTGAGGAAGAGAGAAAACCAAAAAATCCAATTTCCTCTCTTAACTTATCTATTTATATTTATGGGGCGGATTGACCTAACCACAACTTAAATATATGTCTCTCCACCCTTTGTGTGCTTGATACCCTACCTGGCTGGTCGCGCGCTTGCCTGGTTTCGTGCTGGTCGCGGGTTCGAACCCCCGCTGCCCTTAACGATTTTCTCCTTTTTTTTTTTTTTAAATACTAAACGGACTCGGAAAATTCCATAAAAATATTCTAAAAATCCTAAAAATATCTAGAATATTTCTAAACCATTTTTAAATAATTCTAAGGACTTTAAGAACTAAAAATGGGAATTTTGGGGCGTTACAATCCCCCATACCTTATGAAAAGTTCGTCCTCGAACTTAGAATAATTCTGGATATCTCTCTCTCATGCTGTCCTCACGTTCCCAAGTAGCCTCTTCATGCTTTTGATTCTGCCAGATGACCTTCACTAGTGGCACTTCTTTGTTTCTTAATCTTTTAACTGCCTTGTCCACTATCTGTGTCGGTCTGCTCTCATAACTAAGATCTTCTTGGATCTGTACTGACTGAGGCTGAATCACTTGGCTAGGGTCGTGAATACACTTCTTTAGCATAGAGACATGAAAGTACTGTGGATAGCTGACATATCCTCTGGTAGGTCCAGCTCATATGCTACCTTACCAACCCTCTTTATGATCTTGTAGGGTCCTATGTAGCGAGGACTTAGCTTGCCCTTCTTGCCAAATCTCACCACTCCCTTCATGGAGCGACCTTGAGAAATACTGAATCTCCAACTTGAATTCAAGTGGCCTACGGCGTGTGTCAGCATAACTTTTCTGTCTACTCTGGGCAGTCTCAATCCTCTGGCGGATCGTCTGGATAGCCTGAGCGGTCTCATCTATAAGCTCAGTCTGACTGCCTAGTCCTGACTCCATCTCTTTCTTCTCACCCGCTTCTTGCCAACATATGGGTGATCTACATTTCCTGCCATATAATGCCTCATAAGGTGGCATCCCGATGGTGGCCTGATAGCTATTGTTGTAGGCAAACTCAGCTAAGCACAGAAATTTGCACCAACTACCTTTAAAGTCCAATGCACAAGCCCTGAGCATGTCTTCTAAAATCTGATTTACTCTCTCTGTTTGTCCATCTGTCTGGGGATGGAAAGCTGTGCTGAACTGAAGTCTGGTGCCTAGGGCGTCCTGAACACACCTCCAAAAATGGGAGTGAACCGCCCATCTCTGTCAGAAACGATCGACTTCGGAACTCCGTGAAGCCTGATTACTTCTTTCACGTACAGCTGTGCTAACTGCTCTACCGAATGCGATAACTTGATGGCTAGGAAGTGGGCAGACTTGGTCAATCTGTCCACTATCACCCAAATTGCATCGTGTCCATGGGTGGTCCTTGGGAGACCTGTGATAAAATCCATGGATATCTCTTCCCACTTCCACTCTGGAATGGGAAGAGGCTGCAGAACTCCTCCTGGTCTCTGGTGTTCTGCTTTGACTCTCTGGCAGGTCAAGCAGGTACTGATATATCTGCCACGTCTCGCTTGAGTCCAGACCACCAGAATCCTTTCTTTAAATCTTGATACATCTTGGTAGAACCAGGATGCATAGAGTATGGGGTACTGTGGGCCTCTTCTAGAATATTCTTCCTTAGTTCCTCATCATTGGGGACGCAAAGGCGGTCTCCAAATAGAGGATGCCACTGTCTGATACTCGAAACTCTGAATTTTCTGCCTCTTGGATCCCCTGCTTGATCTTCTGGATCTCTGGGTCTTGACTTGCTTTCTTTGTATCTCCACAAGCAGGGTTGACTCTAGAGTCAATGCAGAAAGTTGCCCAATTATTACTTCGACTCCAAAATCCTTTATTTCTTTCTGAAGTGGTAGAGACAGTGATGATAGGGACATCAGTGCTGCACAGGATTTTCTGCTCAGTGCATCTGCCACTTTATTAGCTTTACCTGGGTGGTAGAGGATTTCACAGTCATAATCTTTGACCAACTCTAGCCACCTGCGCTGCCTCATATTCAGATCCTTCTGAGTGAAGAAGTACTTCAAACTCTGATGGTCTATGAAGATTCTGCACTGCACTCCATACAGGTAGTGTCTCCAGAGCTTCAGTGCGAAAACCACAGCTGCTAGCTCAAGGTCATGGTAGGGTAATTCTTCTCATAGTCCTTGAGCTGTCTGGAGGCATATGCTATTACTTTACCATCTTGCATGAGGACAGCTCCAAGGCCCATCTTGGATGCATCACTGTAGATGTCAAAGGCCTTGTCACTCTCTGGAACAGTCAGGATGGGAGCACTGTCAATCTTTCTTCAGTTCTAGAAACTGTGCTCGCATTTATCTGACCACTCAAACTTCTGTTCTTTCTGGTCAAGGCTGTGAGTGGAGAGGCTATTCTGGAAAAGTCCTCCACAAATTTTCTGTAATATCCTGCCAGGCCTAAGAAGCTTCTGATTTCACTGGCATTCTTGGGTCTACACCAGTTGCTGACTGCTTCTATCTTGGCTGGATCAACTTGAATGCTTCTTTGGATACAATGTGACCTAGGAAGGTCACCTGATCTAGCCAAAACTCACACTTTGAGAATTTTGCATAGAGCTTCTCCTGCTGAAGGATCTGCAGCACTATCCTCAAGTGTGTAGCATGGTCCTCTGGAGTCTGTGAGTATATGAGAATATCATCAATAAATACAATGACGAATTTATCGAGATACTCCCTGAAGATGTGGTTCATCAGCTCCATGAAGACTGCTGGAGCATTGGTTACTCCAAAAGGCATTACTACAAATTCGTAGTGGTCGTATCTTGTCCTAAAGGCCGTCCTGGGGATGTCACTTTCTTTAACCTTCAGCTGATGATACCCAGAACGCAGATCTATCTTCGAGAACACCGTAGCCCCTTTGAGTTGATCAAATAGATCATCTATTCTAGGAAGGGGGTACTTGTTCTTGATGGTTACCTTGTTCAGAGCTCTGTAGTCTATGCACAGACGCATAGACCCATCCTTCTTCTTCACGAAAAGTAGAGGAGCTCCCCAGGGTGAATGACTCGGGCGAATGAAGCCCTTGTCTAGTAGCTCCTGGAGTTGCTCTTGTAATTCCTTCAACTCTACTGGAGACATACGATATGGGGCCTTCGAGACCGGACCGGTACCGGGCACTAGCTCGATCTCGAATTCCACTTCTCTGTTGGGAGGTAGTCCAGGTAATTCTTCTGGGAACACTTCTGGATATTCACAGACTACCCGTACATCCTCCTGCTTGAGTTCTTTCTTTGCTTCTGAGTCCACTATGTGTGCAAGAAAACCAGCACACCCTTGCTCTAGCATCTGGTGGGCTGCCAAGGCTGAGAGAAATTTCTGAGTCTTCCTCCTTGGGGCTCCTTGAAACTCGAAGGGTGGTTCTCCTTCTGGGCTGAAAACCACCTTCCTTCTACGGCAGTCCACTGAAGCGCTGTACTTGCTGAGGAAATCCATGCCCAGTATGATGTCGAAGTCTTGCATTGCAAGGACTATCAGATCGACATATAGCTCTCGGTCTGAAATCTTGATTGGCACAGCCCGGAGCCTCTGGGTGGACTCCAAGATTTCCCCTAAAGGGAGAGTTGTCAGGAATCTGGACTCCCAACTCTCTGCAGGCACCTGTAACTTACTGGCAAAAGGTACTGATACGAAAGAATGGGTCGCCCCAGTGTCAAACAGTGTAGTAGCTAAATGTTGTAAAAGAACTATTTGACCTGTTACGACCGTGGAGGCGCTGGCAGCTTCTTCCTTCGTGAGGGCAAAGACTCTGGCATTGGTTGGAACTGGTGCTGCTTCCAACCCTCCTTGACTGATCTGAGGTCCCTCCAGTATAGTAGGCATGTAATGTAACTGAGGCTGGCCTCCATACTGTACGGACTGCTGAGGAAGTACCTTAAACTTGTTTGGGCAGTCTTTAGATTTGTGTCCCTCTTGTCCACATGAATAGCATCCAGTTACACCCAAAAGGCATGTTCCTGGATGGTTCCTCCCACACTTAGGACAAGGTGGATACCTAGCTTGCTTATTCTCTGGTTTTCCTTTCTGGCTGCCAGGCCACTGCTTCCTTTTGTGGTTGTTGTTCTTCCAGTTCTGGCTATTTGGCTGAGGCTTCTGGCCTCCTATTGTCTTGTTCTCAATCAGGACTGGCTTCTGCTGTGCTTGCTGTGCCTTGATGCTATTCAGGTAGTGCTCTGAGATTAGAGCACTACTGACCAACTCCTCGCTGGTCTGGGGTCGGTGCGTCCCGCTGTTCACGTTGAGTGTTATTTCAGGGTTCAGCATGCGGAGCATCAATCTGACTCGCTCCTTCTCTGTGCTGACTAGCTCTGGGCAGAGGCGAGCTAGTCTGTTGAACTTCGCGACTGCTTCTCCCACTGGTAGGCTACCTTGTCTGAACTCTATGAAGTCCTCGTAGTGCTTGTTGGTAACCCGCATGTGGAAGAACTCCTCATAGAACTCTTGCTCGAAATCTGCCCTGCTCATCTGGTTGACTATCCTCTTACTCTTGACTCTCTTCCACTAATTCTAGCATCTCCCATAAGGCAGAAAGATGCACACTTTATCTTCTCTACCTCATGCCAGTCCAGTATCCCTACTATTCTTTCCAACGTTTTGAACCATGCTTAAGCATCCCATGGTTTGCTTGTGCCTGGGAAGTTCCCTGGCTTCAGTTTCTCCTACTGAATGAGGTACGCTTCTTGCCTTCTAGGAGCTTGCTCCTCATTTTGGGCCTTTCTAGGACGTCCTCAAATGTATAACTTAGCACTTAATGATAATGTTCCCAAACTTGCTTTAGGATATAACAAGACCTTGGTCTTGATTCTTATCTCATTTCTTAGTCCTAGAACTCGTTCTAGGGCTTAGTAAGACCTTGGTCTTACTCAAAACTTTTATCAAGCACCATGCGTGCCATAATCCCAAAACTTACTTTTGGGCAAATCAAGTAAGTACTTAAGCATTTCTCTAATATCCATCCTAAGGATTAAACATGATTCCGTGGTACTAAGGTATTAAACATGCTTCCTTGTTCTATGCACATATGAGTAAGTACTTAAGCATTTCTCTATACTGTAATTAAGTAAAGGAGCAATAGAAAAACTGAAACCTAAAGCTTTCTTACTTGAAGACGGCAAGGTTGATGCTGATGTGTGTGTGATGCTGGAGAATGGGAACTGCTCTGATACCACCTGTAGCGACCCGTCTTCTCCTGCCTTAGACGGATCGTTACTTCTGTCTACTTCTCTACTCTAATGCACAACTAAAGAATGCGGAAATCTTTTTTTTTCTTCTCAATTTAAATCTATCTATGATATACTAACTCTAATAGTCATGCATGATACCATGTCACACTTTCTTCCTCAAAAACTCCTAAGATGAAACTTATTGAAACTTGCCTCGCCCAACTCCACTTTCGGGTATCAGTCGACTGATACTGTATCAGTCGACTGATAGGCCTGAAAACAGAATTTTCAGATTTTGGCACTTGCTTCAAAACTCCACCAAACCTATACTTTCGAGCCAAATAGAATCATGACGCCATTTCTATACTCTAGGCCAGTTTTCCAATCAATTTAGCCAATCAAAATGAATCCATAAACTTGTAATTAGGACTTTTGCGGAAGAAAATAAGCTATTCAAGATTATATGAATTTAACAATAGAGTGTGTACCAATCTTGACTCCTATGCATTCATAACCCCAAATACATGTTCTATAACCTTGCTAAAGCATTATGAAATGTGAATGCGACTCTTCTAAACATATTTAAGCAATAAAACTTGATTCAAAGAGAAATTAATACTATCTTGGCACATGCATCTATATTTCTAACAAAGTATCAATATTTCCAACTACTCACACTTCTACTCATCCAATGCCATCATAAGGATATATATGCTAAATGAAATGACATGGAATCTTCACCCTAAGAAATTGAGCATGTAAAACTATTCAAAGCTTAAATGTTCGCTAAACTCCATAAAGCAAGGACTTGAAATTTGAATAAACTATAACATTGTAATTCAAATAACTAAATTGTCTCGTCTCAAAGATCTCTCCAAAATCAGCCACCACACACACTTTACTCAGCACCGTCTCGTCGCCTTCCTTCAGAATTGCTTGCCTTTACCTTTATCTGCAGTAAGAGGAAATGCAACTAGTAAGCAAAAAGCTTAGTAAGTACTATCTAGCTCACAAAATCTCGAAATGTGCAAACATGCTTCTTGAACAATATGAAAATCATATGAGATACTTATATGCTTGAAAGAAAACTAAACTAAACATGTATAACTCAAAACATGCATACTCAAGCATTTATAAATCTCAACTTACTTTTCTTGGCTTAACTTGGAACTTTAGCTATTCTTTAACTTTTTGAAAACTCTTTAAACTTTAGAAAACTTTGCTAAAGCATATACTTGAAAATAATAATCACTTGGATCCACTGAAGACGTAAGTACCATCTCATATGCGCGTTCCCTAAAAGGTTGGGGTAGCGAGCCACCAATCCTAATAGAGCAGACCTTGGTCTACCAGGGCCAAGACCTTGGAATTGGACACCTGGATTTCTTTAACGACGCCCTTGGACGCCGGGTACTGGCCTTAGAAAATAAAATAGCTTTTCTTTCTTTTCTTTCTTATCTGTAAATGCCTTGGCATTTTCTCGAGCACCTTGCGTGCTAAAATCCCTAAGTCTTGACTTTTGGGGATTTCTTAAGGCCTTGGCCTTTTCTTTTCTTATCTTTATTTTCTCTTTTCTTTTCTCATAACTTTTCTTAGCCCTAATCTCATATAGGGTGCTTAATCAACTGATACAAACATATAATGAACTAATATCACATGCCAAAAATCATAAACTAAAGAAACTATCTCTTTTAAAACTTTTATAGGAAATTCTCGCGGAAAAACCGCCTCTTACTGCAGGTGAGCAGTACTTACATTGATATCTTGGACTTACAACCAAAATTGACGTCTAGGGCTCGGGAGAAACTTGAGATCTCGGAGAATTCTTCGCGCCTATGCGTTCCTCTCGTCGCGGGGATTCCGAATATAGGAATATCTCTTGGAGGAGAGCCTTGGCCGGCCCTCTAGGCCTTGGTGTGGTGTCACCCAAGAGAGGAGAGGGGAAAGGTCGCGCGGCTAGGGTGAGGAAGAGAGAAAACCAAAAAATCCAATTTCCTCTCTTAACTTATCTATTTATATTTATGGGGCGGATTGACCTAACCACAACTTAAATATATGTCTCTCCACCCTTTGTTGTGCTTGATACCCTAGCCTGGCTGGTCGCGCGCTTGCCTGGTTTCGTGCTGGTCGCGGGTTCGAACCCCCAGCTGTCGTCAAACGATTTCTCTTTTTTTTTTTTTATATACTAAACGAACTCGGAAAATTCCATAAAAATATTCTAAAAATCCCTAAAAATATCTAGAATATTTCTAAACCATTTTTAAATAATTCTAAGAACTTTAAGAACTAAAAATGGGAATTTTGGGGCGTTATATTTTTCACACACCTAACCCTTCAAGTTAGGATTTTTCACAAAAACTGAGCTTTTTAAAGCTTCTCCCAAGCTCCCCCAACATTGGACTTACAAAGACTTTTTAAGAACCTCTCCAAGGCTTCCCTTACGCTAAGAATGGAGCAACCATGCTCCCCCTTAATCTTAGCTCCCCCTAAACCTAGGGTTTCTAGCAAAGGAGTGTTTGGTTTCCCAACTTAAACCCAACACTTCTCCCCCTTTGCCTAACATCAAAAAGAACCCAATAATATCCCAATTATTGGTTCTTTTAATCCCCAATGATTATAAACAATGTGTACTAGCCCCCCATACACTTGCTTTTCTTCATTTGGACACATACCCAGCTGCTGAAACAAAATTCAGCCTTGACCAGTCGACTACCCCCCAGGGCAGTCGATTGATACTTTGAAAATCAGAATTTCAGCCTTTCTGACGAAATTCAGAAATACGCCAGAAATTTCATAAATCTTCAAAAATTCTCAAATTTTGTGAAGACATTTGTGGTACCCATACCTACTTGGGAAAAATATATTCCAAAATGTATCTATCACCATTCCCAAGTTTGACATAAAATCCAAAACTAGCTAAAAAGTTCAATAAACTCTTGACCTAAAGTCCTAATTTTGGTTTCCTCTTGATGTTACTGCCAATACCAACCCACAATACATCCCTAGCATTGATTTACATGTCAATTACACATCAAAAATTAATTTTCATGCAATATGACCCCAAAGTCATATTTTCATGCATGAAACTCAAAAACACCGTGTCAAAATCCAAGAATTGAGACTCAAGTATGTCTCCAATTCTTTTGGCACACTCCATGGTCCATCTGACCCTCTAGGAGAACCCCCTTCCAAGGTCCATTTACCATATATCCCAAAGGCTCCTAGAGCTCCTCCTTGAGCTCTTAGCCCTAGCCACCTCCCTAGGTGACTCAACAAACACTAGACCACACCGGTGTTCCCCCGGTGACTCTTGGTCCACAAACTCAACCCTCTTAACCTTAGACACCTTGTCTTTGGTTAAGTCATTTCTTTTTTCCTTTAAATGACACCCCTTTGCCATTTTTGGACACCCCCTTCTTGCCATAATCATATGCTACCCTAGCATATTTCTTTCCCTTGGCATGGGAGTTCTTAGATCAGTATCCCAACCCCAATCTATCATTGGTGCGGTTTAAACCACTCAACACCATGTCTAGATCCTTTGATCCAATCGTGAATCTTTCTAGGGTCTTTTCTAAAATATCAAGCCTTGCCCTTTAGGCTTAATTTTTCCTTTCTAAGTTTTGAATCTTTGAGCCCATGTGTCCACTTTGGACATTTCTAGACTTACCCTTCTTTCTAGGCACATTCATTCCCTTCTTGGGATTAGTGCCATGATCCTTAGATACAAAAGTCTTAGGTCTATCATGATGCATGCTTTCCTAGGATTTTGATCTACCTTGTTAACCCTAGTCCTATTATAATATTTAAAATCAAAATTAAGTATTTTTCATTAACTCTAGCATGCATGGAGGGATGATTGATATTATTTTTAATGTGTAATGAGGAACTTGAAATTGAATTATATTTTACTCTAGGGTTAGGAATTACCTCCCTTACTCTTGAAGTTCTCCCTTAATGTGATCTTCTTCTCTTCTTTCTTTCCTCCTTCTCCCATCTTCTTAGATGCTCCATTTTCTTTATTTCTCCTTTTCTAGGACACTTAGTATGGTAGTGCCCTAGCTCTCCACATGTGAAGCATCGGATCTTCTTCTTTTTAGCTTGGGCCTCTTCATTCCTATAACCCACGTTATATTTAAAAGAATTTGAAATGAGTTTAGATTTTACCTCCTTTTTACCTTTTCGGCAGTTTTCCTTGTAGTGCCCCTTTTCGTTGCAACCAAAGCATGCGATATGTTCTTTTGATTTGGCTTTGGGGGAGGTTGGAACTTCTTCTTCAATTTTTGATGATGTGGATGCCTCCTCTTAATCCGGTACGGTTGAGGGTCTCTCCTCCCCCTCAATTCTTGAAATCAATACCTCTTCTTCTTCTATTGAGAAGGTTGATGATCTTTCACTCTCTCCCTCACTTGAAGATGTAGCTACTTCCTTTTCTTCTTCTTCTTCTTGATTCATTTGACTTTTCTCCTTGGGCTCTTGAACTTGTGTAGGACTTTCATGATATTCTTTCAAATTGCTCCATAGTTCACATGCATTTTGGTATGCCCCTACACAACTCAAAATTTTGTTAGGCACAATATCAATCAATATACCCATTACCTTTTCATTTGCCCTTGCTTGTTCTTGTTGTTCTTGATTCCAATACCTAGGTCTAAGCCTCTTTCCATGCTTATCCTTTGGAATCTCGAAGGGCTCTTCAAGCGCGATCCAAAGATCCCACTCCATTCCGAACCATGCCTCCATTCTCGCTTTCCAATATCCGAAATTCTCATGGTCTTAGGCCGGCGGAGTGTAGATGTCATCCCCGAACTTGTCTTCCATGTTCGTCTCCCTCTAACATGTGCTCCCTCGGCGGTTAGTCCAATCAAGAGCGGCCCTCGCTCTGATACTAATTGTTAGATCGAATGTGTACGCTAGAGGGGGGTGAATAAAAATTTTTCAATCCCCTTTCTTCCTACACGGTTAGTTGCACAGCGAAATATATAATAAAAACAAAACTAACAGTGAAGAATAACGCTAACAACTTGATTTACTTGGTATCCACCCCGGACGGGTGACTAATCCAAGAATCCGTTGATGGATCACTCCCCGGATAACCTCCGGCTTGCCCTCGTCGCTCCTTGTGGGTGGAGAAACCTCGCCACAATCACTTTGACAATCTCTGGGCACAAAAGACTACTAACTCACTTTACCCAAGTGAGGTTCGTCAAGAATCTCAGCCACCACGAAGTCCGCTTTAAATAAGGCTCGGGCTAAAACTCTCGCCAACAGTCGACTGCCTGGTGCCACTGAAATTCGACCGTTGCACCCCAACGCCAGGGCAGTTGACTGATGCCACTAAAATCAACCGTTGCACCCCAACGTTCGAATTCTCAGCCAACTCACCAGCCACCTACCAGTGGACTTCCCCCAGGGCAGTCGACTGGTCCCAGGGCTGAGACCTTTCTGTGAGTTCCATCAGTCGACTGCCCCCAGGCCAGTCAATTGGTCTACTCACCCACCTAAGATTACCCTTCTTGAGTACATTCCACTCTGTACTCAAACCCTAGAATTTCCTGAGTACAATCACACTGCACTCGTATCCTCACGACTCGACTGACTCCTCATCCGCAGCCTCGACTATTGCCTTCGTGCCCTCTTCATCTTCCGCTCCCGTCCCTCGGATGCACGCAAGTCTCCAGCTTGCCTCCATGCCATCCTTCATGTATGTCTCGAAGTTCGCGCCCCTTAGCTCATCGTCCCTGCTCTCCAAAGTCCCTCGGGTGCACACAAGCCTCCAACTTGTCTCCATGCCATCCTTCACCATACCAAGGACGTCCAGTCAAGTCCATATGTGTAACCTGTATAACCTGCACACTCAACATACACATATAAGAACACAAGGGTAAACCTAACTTAAATATTTTGCCCAAACATCAAAACACTTGGTCACTCCGGACCACAGATTACCTCAACATGAGGATATCAGGTGTCATTTTCAATGGGACGAACATTCTTGGAAGGGTGACACTCTCTAACATGACTACTGTGCCTCACCAAGAGAGGACGACCATGTGGTAAGCAAGAGAATTGCATAATAAAGAGTCTGACCGCCGATTAGCTCCTTTGCTCTTTTCGGTAAAGCACGTGCAACCTTTTTGCACACCTCAGTAAATGCAAGGCACGCCGCATTAAATGCAGAGCATGCCTCATTAAAGAGGATTAGTCTTCAAATCTCTGATAGAATCGTCACCTTGATTTCGACATTTAATGCATCGACGCAATCTCTCTCACGTGGCAGTCCAATCAGTCAGATTCACATCTCCTTCGATTGGACTTTAATCGGGGTCTTATCATTGGGGATGTATTGAGAGGTCGTCACGTGGTAACTGATCAATAGCCACCACAAGATAACAAAAGAGCACAAGGATGGCCAAGCCAAGAAAGTACTTGCTCGTGCTTTCTAGACTTCCAACCTATTCAAGATAGCCCGCTCGGGAGGCTAAACAACTCGGTCGACCGTATGTATTTGGGGAGCATGGTGAACGCTGCCCAAGCATGATAGGTTAACATGGTCTAGGCGGCGAAAATTGTTGGTTAAAACTAAGGGGATACTAAGCGATATCCCTTAGTAGAATAATCAAAGAACTTTTAAAGCACCGCTAAGATATGAAAAGATCACATTAATGAGAAAAGTTAGAAATGTATACAAATAAATGCCTCAATAATTGAGAATAATAACGGTCATAACAGAGATGTCATTCTTGCCCTTAATGACGGGAAATGAAAAGTCACAGTTGAAGAGTATAAAAGGAGTCCAGGAACCCCTAGGAAAAGAAGTGACAATTTTCTAAACTCTTCTCCCCTTCCATTTTCGATCTTATTTTCTGACATGAGCATCGGAGTGATACCGTTGGGATCCACGTCATTCTAACATTCTTTTTCTCCTTGGAAGTTGTGATTTCAAGTCTCAGTTGTCGACATTATTTTCTTCTCACCATAAACCAATTCGCATCATCAAAATTCACCATTCACGTTGTCAATTTCCGGTACCCTATTATTTTTTGTGCCATGAATAAGCTAAGAAAAGTATCTCCATTTTTACAATTTATTTTTTTCTCTCGTCTACATTTTAAAATAAAAAAAGGTAATTTATATGTCTAATACATTTATAAAAGCATTTAATCTACGTATTTTAGCTTTTAATCCAATTAATTCCGTAGATGAACAACCTTCTCTTATATTCGTTCATCGAATGAATCCGGGAGGACAAGAAAGTTATGACACATTAACCCAGTTGTCTCAATAGTTCAGGTAATATAGGTGTAAAGTTGTCCACTATGAAAATTGAATCTCCCAAACATGAAAAATCGACCATGCCTATTTGAAATGGTAAGATTGGTTGATAATGAGTTGAGCGAAATGCATGGAAGGCAGAGACATTTACAAAAAAAAAAAAAAAACAGATGTGTCTTTTTTGGCAAATTTTAAATTATGATGCTGGCTTATTTTGGGTAAGCAATAAAGTTGGTTAGATGCCCCATTTGACTTGACTTGACTTAAAGGTGCAATGGGATCCCGAGTGTGTGCCTGAGCAAAAACCAAAGTTACGTTATTGATTTTCAATCTTGGGTTCGTCATCGCCTGCACCCACCCACCGTCTTTATCGCACCGCACCATGGCCCCAACGGGTTTTCTATTTCCATCCAAATAAATACACCATAAATGATCATTTAAGTACGCAGATTCCAATAAGTTTAATTATCTGATGATCACATTCATTTGGCAGCGATGTGCCAGAACATAGTTTTCCATAACAAGTGTGAGACCTAATTCGATCCGCGTCTCTTTATCCTCTGTTGGAAGCGTAGATTTTAGCATATTCAAAATCAACTGAGATGTTGGTCAAAGTATTGATGGTGCATTAGCCCCGTGATCACTAGCTTCTTTTGTCCATTCTAAAAAGCCATGCACGCATCCCAATAAAGCGTGAGGAACAACTCGGAGGCTAAGAATAATTAGGCGAAAACTATAATTAAATATCATTTTTCTCAATATCTTCATTTTGCTTTACAATTTCTATTCCTCGTCGTTTCGTGGTCTTCTCCAGCACCCGCTTGCGCTACGAGCTAGGCGCTAGGGGAGAGGGGTTTCGCAGGCAGTAGATTCTCTTCTGTTACCGGTAACAGACGACTCTGAGATGACATCTCATGAGCCTCCCATACCTCGAAGGCGATAACAACCAGCGCAGAGGTTTTGGTCTCCCGCATTTCTCCCGATCTGATTGATTGATGCTGNCGCCTCAAAGTTTGTGCCCCTTGGCTCATCATCCCTGCTATACCAAGGTCCCTCGTGTGCACACAAGCCTCCAGCTTGTCTCCATGCAACCCTTCACCATACCGAAGCCGTCCAGCTATGTCCATATGTGTAAACCTGCAATCCTGCACACTCCAATACAAATATTAGATCACAAGGGAAAACCTAACTTAAACCCTTTGCCCAAACATTAAAATACATGGTCACTCCGGACCATAGATTACCTCAACAATCTCCCCCTTTTTGATGTTTGGTAATACGTTTAGGTTAGGGAAAACAAATAGTAATAAATAGCAATAACAATGTTAAACAAACAACTGGACTTACGTTGCCAAGACTCAATCTTGGACTTACACCGCCAATGCATATGCAAATGCAAACATGTATGGATCATATCCCAAGGCATCCCACACCTAATCTTCCCAAGACTTAGGATTTTCACCAAAACGGGCTTTTTAAAGCTTCTCCAAAGTTCCCCCTACATTGGACTTACAAAGGCTTTTTAAGAACCTCTCCAAGGTTCCCCTTACGCCAAGAATGGAGCAACCATGCTCCCCCTTTACCTAGTCTCCCCCTAGACCTAGGATTTCTTGCAAAGGCGTGTTTGGTTTCCCAAATTAAACCCAACACTTCTCCCCCTTTGCCTAACATCAAAAAGACCCCAACAATATCCCAAGTATTGGATCTTTTAATCCCTAATGACCCTAAACACAGTGTACTAGCCCCCCATACACTTATTTTTCATCATTTGGACACAAATTAGCTGTTGGATACCAAATCCAGCCCTGATCAGTCGACTGCCCCCCCAGGGCAGTCGATTGATACTCTGAAAATTAGTTTTTCAACATTTCTGACTCCAAATTCAGAAATGCACAACTAATTCCACAAATCTCCAAAAATCCCCAAATTTTGTGGAGAAGCTTGTGGTACCCATACCTACTTGGGAAAAATACATCCAACCATGTATCTATCACCATTCCTAAGTTCGACACAAAACCCAAACCTTCCTATGAAAATTAAGGCAAACAAGAGGCAACCTCCCCTTAACCTATGTCTTCTTTTGTCAAGTTACTCCTAACTCAACAACCCAAGTTGTCTACCCTAGAACCTTCTAGAAAATCGTAGAAAATTTGAAAAAATCTAAAAATTTGTAAGCACATTTGCTAGGATATACCCTATCCTAGAGAAATATGGTTTCATGAAAAGTTTCAAGTGTTCTTGACTTTTGGTATCAATTCTAACTTCCTTAAACATTGACATTTTGTATCAACTTTGAACTTTATTCATGATTCCTTATGTTTGTCAACTCTAACCATTATCAATTTACACAAGGAATTATTCTCAATTCTTTCCTTTTCCATATCCTCAATATGATGAAAGTCTCCCCCTTTTTATCTCTTATCCCTAGGTAAATACGCACTTATCAATCTTCCTTGAATTTCATGATATCCATATAGCTTAATTTCATCTAATCACCATTAAATCATGAGACAAACCTTTATTCAAGGAGCATAAACAAGGATTTAATTTTAAGGTCATATCCTATCATCCTATATGTCATTTCTCTTCATACCTATGGATCAGTCGATTGTTCCCAGGGCATTCGACTGCCAAAACAAACAAAATATTTTCTGGATAAGATCAGTCAACTGCCCCTCAGGGTAGTCGACTGATACCTAAATTTCAGGTTTTCAGCCCAATTTCAGAAATGCCTAGCTAATTCCATAAATCTTCAAAAAAAAGTGAAATTTTGTGGAGAGATTTGTGGAACCTATATCTACTTGGGAAAAATATGTTTCTAAACAAATGTATTCCAAATCCCAAGATTGGCACGAAACTGAACTCTTCCTAAATTGTATCATTTAAACTTATCCCAAAAATCCTAATTTTGGCCTTTCCTTGATATATCTTCTCATACCTACCCATGATACATTTCTAGCACTGAAATATATGATATTTACCCATTAAACCCTGATTTTATCGAATATAATCCTATTTTCATCTTTTTCTCCCTAAATTCCTTTTAATGTGTCTATTCCCTAGGATTAAGACTTACCCTAGTCTTCCATGTTGGGACCGGGTGCATGTCGACAAGGATACGAGTTCGTAAAATTTTAAATTTTTACGTGCAGCAGAAGAATTTGCATAAAATAATTTCCCAAATTATTTTAACTTCGTATCTAGCATGCAATCTTATGGTGTGTTGACATAATCATAAATTAAAACTTTGCGGAAAGGTAAACTAATTTACCAAGTACCTCGCGTAACTCGAAGTAAGGGACGAGATCCAACCGTAGAGTCCCTTGGAAGCTTCGCCTCTATTCGCGTCCACGCCGAGTTCTCTTCGGGATGACTTCGCAAAGTCACGAGTTTTTGTGCCGACGAGAACTACTAGATTCTCGGAAGGCACAACTAGAAAAACAAGAGAAGAAATAAGAAAGAGTGGAAACTAACCAACAAAGAAACGGAATCGAATTCCGAGAAGAGAGGAGTCGCTATCCGCTTCTTCTTCTTCTTGTTTGGTTTCTCCTTCTTGTTGAAGCTCACGGCAACTCACCCTTGGGAGGGAGGTGCTTCGGCCCTAGGTCCTCAAGAGGGCGCCGGCCCTAATTGGCCAAGAGGGCGCCGGCCCTAGGTGGGGGAAGGGAAAGAGAGAAGAGAATTAAGAGAGAGAGAGGGAGCTCTATATCGATTATCCAAATCTTAGGAATCCAAGGCTTGCCTATGGTTCCTTATATAGTTGCTTCTCCCTTGCCAAGTCTCCTCTTAACCGAATTAACGGAATTAACGGAATTAGTTATCATAAGAAATTTATCCTATAAATTCTCTTATGAATTATTCCGTTTAAACCAAGTTTTATTATAACTAACTTTATAATAAAACTAATTAATCTCTCCTTTTATTATGGAATAAATTTTATAAGAAATTTATAAACTTTCTTATTATGGAAAAATCAATTCATAATTGATTTTATAAAATTAAAATAAACCAATTCATGGATTATTTTAACTTCCATAAAAAGAATAAATTTCTATAAATTTATTTATATAAATTTCTTTATACAAATTTATTTATCCATAATTTATAAAACAAATCGCGCTAGATTTGTTTTATTAATTAAACCAAAATTAATTGGTTTTTCTCCCTTTAGGTGGTCGGCCAACCAAGGAGGGTTGGCACCCTCTTTGGCCGGCCCAAACCGAGCCAAACCAACACGAATTAAACTCATTTAATTCGCCCAAAAAGCCTTCAAAAGACTTAGCCATTTTTAGCTTCCATTGCGCCTCTGATTAACTCAGATTCGACTTATTTCTCTTGATCGGAAAATCCAATTTTCAACTCGTTTTAAATCCCTCAGATTACTCGTAGTGCGTGTGACTAAATAGGCTTTCGATTTATGTTGGCCGTCTATAATCAACTAATTATAGAACGATCATGAGTGACACCTAGTAGTACATCATGATCCCCAATTAATCGAAAGATCAACGGTTTGACCTCAGAAGAAATTATTCTGAAACCCTTCAGCAGCTCTAATGAATCGTGCCCCATTCCCTTCACCATCTTATACCCACTTGGTTCAGGACACGGTTTATTTGTGTCAGTCGCCACTAGGCTGACTACGTCACACCTAGCCCAAGTAATGTCTTTCTCGTCCTTTGGATTTCTAATTACTCTCATGTATTTTAGAGACTCGCACTCCAAACATGATATACTCTGGCCAGAGGTTTTGAGTAACAATCCGACGATAGGCCTGGGTATACATCTCCTCGCAAGGAGTGGTGAATCCTTTGTAGGCTGTTCAAACATCTTCGGGCACTTCGGCTTATACCCAATCATCATGGGTCCACACCTCCTTGGAGATGCTTGCTTAAGATGTTAAAGTATAAGTCTCCATGACCAAGATGACTTGAACACCGCAAGTCAAAGGAACATCGCACTTAAGCCGCAGTAAGAACTTCATTGACATATCTATATAGATAACCATATGAAGTCTTACAGCTAGTCACTCCAATGAACTAGTTCCCTTAACTAGCATCCATGTTTATCTCCGGACATCCCAATGTCACCAGCCAGTGAGAATCAGCTGATTAGAGAATAACCCATGCTAGTCTCAACAGAATTGATAGTGCCCGTATTTATCAATTCATCGACTAGGGATATTTTCAATACTTCACATTTGCGCATTCAGAGATAATCACTAGTTGTGATCCCATCACAAATTCTCTTATGCTGTGAGTTGTATTGCGGACATTCAGTAGATGAGTTTAAGATCCCAATCAAATACACAAGCATGTATACTCAAATAGTGAATTATCATTTATTAAAATAAATATTTTACAATCATAAGGCGATTGCCTTAGGACACTTCTCTCATATCACTAACATTCCAACCCCTTTGACACATTTCATCTAATTTCCTAGGAGAAAACCTCTTGAGATCCATTTACCATAGATCCCAAAGGCTCCTAGAGCTCCCCCTTGAGCTCTTAGCCCTAGCCACCTCCCTAGGTGACTCAATCCACACTAGACCACACCGGTGTACCCCCGGTGATTCTTGGCCTACAAAATGAACCCTCTTAACCTTAGACACCTTGTCTTTGGTTAAGTCATTTTCTTTTCTTTTGAATGACACCCCCTTGCCATCTTTGGACTTCTCCTTCTTGACATAATTATATGATTCCCTAGCATATTTCTTTTCCTCGGCATTGGAGACCTTAGACCGGTATCCCAACCCCGATCTATCATGGTCAGGTTTTAAACTACCCAACACCATGTCTAAGCCCTTAGATCCAACCTTGAATCTTTCTAGGGTCTTTTCCATTGTATCAAGCCTTGCCCTCAAGGTTTGATTTTCCCTTTCTAGATTCTTAACCCTAGAATCCACATGTCCACTTTGGATATTCCTAGACCTACCCATCTTCCTAGGCATATGTCTCCCCTTCTTGGGATTAATGCCTTGATTCTTAGGTCCTAAGGTCTTGGATTTTTCATGATGCATGCTTTCCTAGGATTTTGATCTACTTTGTTAACCCATCATTGTATTTAAAACCATGATTATGCACAAGCAAACAATTTTCATTGATTCTAGCATACATGGAGGAACTTGAATTTGAATTGCATTGTAATTTAAAGTTAGGGATTACCTCCCTTACCCTTGAAGTTCCTCCTGGATGTGAGCTTCTTTTCTTCTTTTCTTCCTTCTCCCATCTTCTCAATTGCTCCATTTTCTTTAGCTCTCCTTTTCTAGGACACTTAGTGTGGTAGTGCCCTAGCTCTCCACATGTAAAGCATCTAATCTTATTTTTCTTCTCTTGGGCTTTTCCATTCCTACAACCCATGTTAGATTTAAAAAGAATTGAAGTGAGTTTAGGATTTACCTCCTTTTTCTTATCCTTTGAACACTTGTCATTGTAGTGTCCCTTTTCATTGCATCCAAAGCATATGATATGACCCTTGATCTTTGCTTTGGTGGTGCTTGGAGTTTCTTCTTGCTCCGGGATTGATGAGGGTCTCTCCTCCTCCTCAATTCTTGAAATTGATACTTCCTCTTCTTCTCTTGAGGAAGTTGATGATTTTTCACTTAATTCTTCCACTTCACTTGAAGAAATTGACAATTCCTTTCCTTTTTCTTCTTCTTGACCCATTTGACTTGTCTCTTTGGGCTCTTGAACTTGTGTAGGGTTGATATGGAATTCTCCTATCTTTTTTCATAGCTCACATGCATTTTGATACTCCCCTACACCACTTAACACATTAGTAGACAAAATGTTAAGTAATATACCGATTACCTTTTCATTTGCCTTTGATTGATCTTGTTGCTTTTGGTTCCAATATTTGGTCTAAGCTTCTTCCCATGCTTATCTCTAGGAATTTCAAATGGTTCTTCAAGAGCAATCCTAAGGTTCTACTCCATTCCGAACCATGTCTCTATCCTTGTCCTCCAATATCCGAAATCTTCATGGTCATAGGGGGGTGGAGTGTAGATGTCGTCTCCTAGCTTATCTTCCATCATTTTCCTCTAGCTTTCTTTGCTCTCTCGGCGGTTAGTCCAATAAGAGCGGTCCAAGCTCTGATACCATTTGTAAGATCATTGACGGTTGCTAGAGGGGGTGAATAGCAATTCTCGGTTTGTTCTTCTACCTACGTTGTTAGTGTGCAAGCGGAAATACAATAAAAACTAAACTAAAACAACAAGCAACGCTAACAAACATATTTACGTGGTTCGGAGATGAAGACTCCTACTCCACGATAGTCCGTGAGGTGAACGATCCCTCTATCCTTCGGCGGATCACTCCCCGGATGCCCTTCGGCTAGCTCGCGTAGCTCTTTCTGGGTGGAGAAACCTCGCCACAACCTTGAGTACACAATCTGAGCACTTAGACTACTAATGAGCTCTAACCAAGCTCATTTCGTCAAGAGCTCCCAGTCCAAACCGAGTTCTCTTAAATAGAACTTTAAGTTGTAACTCACGCTGGCAGTTGACTGCTCCAGGGCAGTCGACTGCCCCCACTCAGATTCGACCGTTGACAACCCAACGTTCGAATTCTAGCTACTCATCAGTTGACTGCTCCCAGAGCAGTCGACTGGTCCAGGGTCAGAAACCTTCTGTGAGTTTCTGTTTGCGCTGGCAGTTGACTGTTATATCACCAGTCGACTTCCCATCTTCTGCAAACACTTTTCCTCACTTTCATGACCCTCCTCCATGTGTGCCTTCAGGTCCACTCCTTTGGCTTTCCCCTTGAAGTCCTCTTCCACTGGCTATCGTCCCTCGAATGCGCACGCAAGTCCTCGACTTGCCTCCATGCCACCCTTCACGTGTGCCCTTTGAAGTCTACTTCTCGGCTTGCCCTTGGAGTCCTCCTCCCTCGGCTCTCGTCCCTTTAGCTGATTCTTCATCAGCAGCCTTGATTGTTGCCTTCGCGCCCTCTTCTTCTTTGGCCCTTGTCCCTCGGATGCACACAAGCCTCCAGCTTGTCTCCATGCCATCCTTCACGTACGCCTCGAAGTCCACGCCCCTCGACTCATCATCCCTGCTATACCAAGGTCCCTCGGGTGCACACAAGCCTCCATCTTATCTCCATGCAACCCTTCACCATACCGAAGCCGTCCAGCTAAGTTCATATGTGTAAACCTGCAATCCTGCACACCCCAATACACATATTAGATCACAAGGGAAAACCTAACTTAAACCCTTTGCCCAAACATCAAAACACATGGCCACTCCGGACCATAGATTGCCTCAACAGGTTTATCATGACCATAGAATTATACTAGTACACTTTGTGTGTATTGAGCAGGTCCGATATAGAGGTGATTCAATTTATACTGACTATATAATTGAATCAGACTTTAGATATTATGGAGTACATGCTTTTAATCCCAATATAATAACAGGTACATGTACTTAATATTTATTTCTTTGATTTACCATTGGACGAGATTTATTGGTTAAATCGATAGACCCAGTAAATTGGAAAATAATATTATTTACATGGTGTGTCGTTGATTATAGAAGGAAACCATATCCTAGTGAGTCAGGTTGATGATGTCCCCTTGGGGAGCTCATAAAGCTTATCATGTTAAATCCTGCAGGTGGACTTGGTCTGACATGATGATAAGGTTGAGTGGTACTACTCATGGAGTTAGATGTTAATTAATTAAATTGTCAATAATTTAATTAATTAACAGACATTCAATATCTTAAACATGGGGAGAATTTTGTACTCATAATATGTGGAGCCCATATTTAAATATGGGGGTTGGTGAGGTAGATCAACGGTGATCCTCTAGTGAAATGGATCATCATTAATGAATTGGGCCTTAATCCATTAGGTGGCCAGGACTCAACTCCTCCTCATGGTCCCTATTGTAGCCTATATATACCTCATGGAGTCATGAGACAAGGCAATCCAATCCATCCCATTAACCCTAAGTCTCTCCTCTCTTCCTCTCTCTCTCCCTTCTCTCTCCTAGGGCACGTCGGTGGGTGGAAGAAAGGAAGGAAGTTTACTTCCTCTTTCTTCCTCTTCTCTATTCCTCTTCTCATCCCTTTAGTGGCCGACGACTACAAGATAAAGGAAGAGCTCTTCTCTTCCTTTGTGGCGTGCGGTGAGAAGAAGAGAGGGAGTACATGCCGGTGCAAGGAGGTGGGTGGCTTTCTTCCTTGTGGTGCTCGGCGCCACTAGCTAGGAAGAAAGGGAGAGATTATCTAGGGTTTAAGTGAAGGAGAAGGACTTCTTCTTCTTCTTCTTCTCCATCATCTTTTTCCTCCTTGGTGGCTCGCGCAAAAGAGGAGTTTGTCTCCTTGGTGTTAGGTGCAAGTTAAGGAAGAAGAAGACATCTTCTCCTCCCTAGGGTTTCAGCCAAGCTAGGGAAGAGAAGAACGTGCCTTGGTGACTTCGATTCTTGGAAGATCGTCGCCCACACGACGTCCAAGAAGAGGATAGGTCATACAGTAGAAGATCACGAGGTAAACAAGAGGTATATCTTCTCTTTTGGTTCCTTTGATCTCACTATTATTTCATGTGTTTAATTAATTGCATGATTATTATTGCTTAATTAATTATGTCAATTAATTATGTTGGGCCCCGATGATAAACACAAAAACCAGCGATCTACTCATCGTCTATTCCGCAGCTAATCGGGTGGACGAGATTGATTGCTAGAACAATAGGTTTGTTCAAGCTGTCGCTCGAATCGGTTAGCACGATGATGAGACGATCGTTTGGGAAATTATTCTCCATTCGGATTGAAAAATTTTAATCCATGAACATGGATAGGTTTCCCATGAGCGACCCCGTATCTACGAACCAATAGGAAGATGAAGAGGAAGGGGTGCCCTCTTCATCTTTGTATAACACTAACATCTCTCACTCGTCCATGTCAATCCATATAGGTCATCTAGTCACAATGACCAAATAAGAAAGTCATAAAGACCATATTAGAACATTCAATTCATACTCCAGGAAAAATGGTTCGTGCGACAGCAAACACACTGAGGAATTACTGCTAAGAAAGTTGTTAGACTTAACTTAACTGCTTTATAGAACGAATCAGATATATCAATAACTTGCCTTTACCCCAGATTAAATATTTACATCAATATGAACATCTCTAATCCCTTATATGACAACTATGTCAAGAACATGTTCAGCATCTCTAATCAATACATTTATTCATAATTACATTTTTAAGTACTTAACAAAAAAAAACTAGTCGACTAGTGAATAAGTATCACAGATGTCAATCAATTTTAATCTTCCTTTTTAGCTAGAATCTATTCATTCTAATCAGTCACTTTCCTAGTTATGCTCCACAGACTGAATCATCCATAGCCAATAGGATACACACTAAAGTAGCAGACACTGATTAGAACTTCAAGTAAATAGCTAAATAGTCACTTAAGGTAAGATCGCGATTAACTTATAATCTCAAGAGTCTCACATAGTAGGGATCCATTCTCCTACTACCCTTATTATCGCTATAGAACATATGGTATGAATCACATACTACGATGTTATTCTCTTTATAAAAAAGAGTGCATGTTTTTCTCAAATATTTAATATTGTACAGATTTTGATATAGACATACCTAATGTCTAATTCGAATTCAATTTATGAATTCCAATCTGGCCTTTAACAAGTTTAGTAAATAGTGGGTTCATTTACTCCGATCATTATACAAATGATCTCATCTTGACACAATTATTAAGTCGACCTTAACTTATGAGTATGTCTCTATTCATAGCTACATAAGTTGTCCCATAAGTAATAATTTTACCTCTATTTATACTTAGCAAATAGAGATGATTATCCATGTGAATGGATCAATCTCAACCATCCAACATGCTCATCAAGACTTTTATCAAAATGTAACAAAGACATTTACACTGAATAAATCATGACATTTCATATATAACCAATTGAGTTACATTTTTTGAAGTCCCAAAGACTTCACATGTCTTTAAAATGACTCTTTAGTCAATGGCTTAGTAAAAGGATCTGCAAGCATAACATGTTTAGGGATATACTTAAGAATTATCTTTTCTTGTCAACAATATCCCTTATGCTTGTCGTTGCTGTTATATTTGATATCCTTAGAAAAAACCTATAGTAGCTTGATTATTATAGTACACTGTAACAGGACTCCCACTGTCGTCAGCAATCCTCAGATGCAGCAAGAACCTTATTAACCAGATAACTTCTTGTGCAATAACTGCACGAGACACATACTCAGCTTTCATTATTGACAGAACTGCACAAGCCTATTTCGACAGGGCTACACAAGCATATTTCGATAGCACTATATAAGTTTGTTTCTTGCTGTTGCATGAGATGCACCTGTTGGGACCGGGTGCATGTCGACAAGGATACGAGTTCGTAAAATTTTAAATTTTTACGTGCAGCGGAAGAATTTGCATAAAATAATTTCCCAAATTATTTTAACTTCGTATCTAGCATGCAATCTTATGGTGTGTTGACATAATCATAAATTAATACTTTGCAAAAAAGTAAACTAATTTACCAAGTACCTAGCGTAACTCGAAGTAAGGGACGAGATCCAACCGTAGCGTCCCTTGGAAGCTTCGCCTCTATTCGCGTCCACGCCGAGTTCTCTTCGGGATGACTTCGCAAAGTCACGAGTTTTGTGCCGACGAGAACTACTAGATTCTCTATAGGCACAACAAAGAAGATCAAGAGAAGAAAAGGAAACTAACCAACGAAGTAACGGAATCGAATTCCGAGAGAGAGGGAGATGTGATCCGCATCTTCTTCTTCTTGGTTGGTTTCTTCTTCTCCTTGAAGCTCACGATAACACCTTGCCTTGGTGTAGGTTGGGCGCCGGCCCTAATGGAAGGGAGGGGGAAGGAGGAGAGAAGAGAAGAGAGAGAGGGAGAGCTCTATTTCGATTATCCAAATCTTAGGAATCCAAGGCTTGCCTATGGTTCCTTATATAGTTGCTTCTCCCTTGCCAAGTCTCCTCTTAACCAAATTAACGGAATTAACGGAATTAGTTATCATAAGAAATTTATCCTATAAATTCTCTTATGAATTATTCCGTTTAAACCAAGTTTTATTATAACTAACTTTATAATAAAACTAATTAGTTATCATAAGAAATTTATCCTATAAATTCTCTTATGAATTTTATTATAACCAACTTTATAATAAAACTAATTAATTATCATAAGAAATTTATCCTATAAATTCTCTTATGAATTATTCCGTTTAAACCAAGTTTTATTATAACTAACTTTATAATAAAACTAATTAGTTATCATAAGAAATTTATCCTATAAATTCTCTTATGAATTTTATTATAACTAACTTTATAATAAAACTAATTAATTATCATAAGAAATTTATCCTATAAATTCTCTTATGAATTATTCTGTTTAAACCAAGTTTTATTATAACTAACTTTATAATAAAACTAATTAATCTCTCCTTTTATTATGGAATAAATTTTATAAGAAATTTATAATCTTTCTTATTATGGAAAAATCAATTCATAATTGATTTTATAAAATTAAAATAAACCAATTCATGGATTATTTTAACTTCCATAAAAAGAATAAATTTCTATAAATTTATTTATATAAATTTCTTTATACAAATTTATTTATCCATAATTTATAAAATAAATCGTGCTAGATTTACTTTATTAATTAAACCAAAATTAATTGGTTTTCTCCCCAATAAGTGGTCGGCCAACCAAGGAGGGTTGGCACTCTCTTTGGCCGGCCCAAACTGAGCCGAACCAACGCGAATTAAACTCATTTAATTCGCCCAAAAAGCCTTCAAAAGACTTAGCCATTTTTAGCTTCCATTGCGCCTCTGATTAACTCAGATTCGACTTATTTCTCTTGATCGGAAAATTCAATTTTCAACTCGTTTTAAATCCCTCGGATTACTCATAGTGCGTGTGACTAAATAGGCTTTCGATTTATGTTGGCCGTCTATAATCAACAAATTATAGAACGATCATGAGTGGCACCTAGTAGTACATCATGATCCCCAATTAATCAAAAGATCAACGGTTGACCTCAGAAAGAATTCCGAAACCCTTCAGCAGCTCTAATGAATCGTGCCTCATTCCCTTCACCATCTTATACCCACTTGGTTCAGGACACGGTCTATTTGTGTCAGTCCCCACTAGGCTGACTACGTCACACCTAGCCCAAGTAGTGTCTTTCTCGTCCTTTGGATTTCTAGTTACTCTCATGTATTTAAGAGACTTGCACTCTTAACATGATATACTCTGGCCAGAGATTTTGAGTAACAATCCGACGATAGGCCTGGGTATACATCTCCTCGCAAGGAGTGGTGAATCCTTTGTAGGCTGTTCAAACATCTTCGGGCACTTCGGTTTATACCCAATCATCCTGGGTCCACACCTCCTTGGAGATGCTTGCTTAAGATGTTAAAGTATAAGTCTCCATGACCAAGATGACTTGAACACCGCAAGTCAAAGGAACATCGCACTTAAGCTGCAGTAAGAACTTTATTGACATATCTATATAGATTACCATATGAAGTCTTACAGCTAGTCACTCCAATGAACTAGTTCCCTTAACTAGCACCCATGTTTATCTCCGGACATCCCAATGTCACCAGCCAGTGAGAATCAGCTGATTAGAGAATAACCCATGCTAGTCTCAACAGAATTGATAGTGTCCGTATTTATCAATTCATCGACTAGGGATATTTTCAATACTTCACATTTGCACATTTAGAGATAATCACTAGTTGTGATCCCATCACAAATTCTCTTATGCTGTGAGTTGTATTGCGGACATTCAGTAGATGAGTTTAAAATCCCAATCAAATACACAAGCATGTATACTCAAATAGTGAATTATCATTTATAAAAATAAATGATTTACAATCATAAGGCGATTGCCTTAGGACACTTCTCTCATATCACTAAC
>JAGFNQ010005780.1:646813-747739 GCA_024364735.1 Boesenbergia rotunda | reverse complement strand
CTTGGATGTGTCCAACAACCAAAACTAAGGATTGACCTCTGACTCCAACTATATTAATCATAAACTAATTCCATGGTTTGAACATGTCGAGGTTCAAGCCGAGCATGGATGTGTCCATCAACCCAAACGAGAAACAAAACTCCGGTTCTAACCATATTAATGGAAGGTGTTGGCCTTAATATTTTGTAAGGGGTTTTGGGTCTCATCCTTTTCTTTTAAGCACATTCATGACATATAATTATGTCATGTTCTAACGATTTCCTTAATAAAGTATGTATGTGACTTAATTTATCAAGTCTCATTAATTGAATTAGGAACCGGATTTCCTAATTCTAATTTCACACTTTATTCAAGGAATTGTTTTGGGAAACAATTTCCAAAATTGTCATAATCAATTTCGGAAATAATATGTTTAAGACTTTGATTTCTCTAAATCAAATCTTATTAAATTAAGAGACAGATTTCCTTAATTCAACCACATATTATTTTCATGAAAATCTTATTTAAGGAAATATACTCTATAGGAAACAATTTTCCTAATTACTTGTGTAGACATGATCATATATTTAAAATTTTGCAGAAACGTAAACTAATTTACTTGTTACCTCGCGTAACTCGAAGGAAGGGATAAGATCCAACCATAAGCATCCCTCGGAAGCTCCGCCTCTATTCGCGTCCACGCCGAGTATCTTCGGGATGACTTCGCAAAGCCACAAGTTTCGTGTTCTCGAGAACTACTAGATTCTCCGAGAACGCGACAAGAAAAACCAAGAGAGAAGTAATCACATCGGAAAAACTCACCACCAAGGTTTGCTGGAATCACAATTCCGGCGAGAAGGAGGAAGATGACTTGCGCCCAATCCCAAGGTGATGATGGCCGGAGAGGAAGATCGTCCCAACGGAAGAACTTCGTCGCCTCGGTGCTTCTCCTTTTGCTCACGGCAAGAAGAAGGGAGAGGCCGGCCAAGAGAAAGAAGGGAGGAGAGGGAGAGAGCCCAAGCAAGAATACTTGGATTATTTCGAATTATCTCTAAGCCTTGCCTTGGGTCCTTTATATAGTTGCCTCTCAAACGCCAAGTCTCCTTTTTCTTATGGAATAAATTTTCATAAGAAATTTATCATATAAATTTTCTATGACTTATTCCATCATGCCAAGTCTTGATTTTTATATCATGGTTAAAATCATATTTTAATTTATGATAAAAATCAACCAAGTCTCCTTTTTCTTATGGAATAAATTTTCATAAGAAATTTATCATATAAATTTCTTAATATAAATTTCTTTATCATGGTAAATCAATCCATGATTGATTTTATAAAATAAAATAAACCAATCCATGGTTCATTTTAATTTCCATGAAAAATAAATTTCTTTATATAAATTTCTTTATCATGGTAAATCAATCCATGATTGATTTTATAAAATAATCCATGCTTCATTTTAATTTTCATGAAAAATAAATTTTATATAAATTTCTTTATCATGGTAAATCAATCCATGATTGATTTTATAAAATAAAATAAACCAATCCATGGTTCATTTTAATTTCCATGAAAAATAAACCAAACCTTGGTTTATATAAAAAATTTATATCATCCATAATTTTATAAAACAAACCACACTTGATTTATTTTATAAATTGAACCAAACAATTTGGTTCCCTCCCTTTGTTGTGGGCGGCCAAGCAAAGAGGGTGGGGACCCTCTTTGGCCGGCCTATCCAGGCCACGCCCCAATGAATTAAACTCATTTAATTCATCTATTAAGTCTTCTAAAGACTTAGCCATTTTACGCTTCCGATGCATCTCTGAAAAATTCAGATTCGACTTATTGTTTGGCTCAACCAAACATAATCTCTCTTGATTGGAAAATTCAATTTTCAACTCGTTTTAAATCCCTCGGATTACTCGTAGTGCGTGTGACTAAATAGGCTTTCGATTTATGTTGACCGTCTATAATTAACCAATTATAGAACGATCATGAGTGGCACCTAGTAGTACATCATGATCCCCAATTAATCGAAAGATCAACGGTTGACCTCAGAAACAATTCTGAAACCCTTCAGCAGCTACAATGAAGCGTGCCCCATTCCCTTCACCATCTTATACCCACTTGGTTTAGGACATGGTCTATGTGTGTCAATCTCCAATAGGTTGACTACGTCACACCTAGCCCAAGAAACGTTTTCTCGTCCTACTGATTCTAATTACTCTCATGTATCTAAGAGATTCATACTCTGAACATGTCATGCTCTGGCCAGAGGCTTCGAGTAACAATCCGATGATAGGCCTTGGGTATACATCTCCTCGCAAGGAGTGGTGAATCCTTTGTAGGCTATTCAAACATCTTCGGGCACTTCGGCTTATACCCAATCATCCTGGGTCCACACCTCCTTGGAGATGCTTGCTTAAGATGTCAAAGTATAAGTCTCCATGACCAAGATGACTTGAACACCGCAAGTCAAAGGAACATCGCACTTAAGCTGCACTATGAACTTCATTGACATATCTATATGTAGACTACCATATGAAGTTTTACAGTCAGTCACTCCAATGAACTAGTTCCCTTAACTAGCATTCATGTTTATCTCCGGACATCCCAATGTCACTAGCCAGTGAAAATCAGTTGATTAGAGAATAACCCATACTAGTCTCAACAGAATTGATAGTGTCCGTTTTTATCAATTCATCGACTAGGGACAATTTCAATACTTCACAATTGCACATGTAGAGATAATCACTAGTTGTGAATTCATCACAAATTCTCTCATGCTGTGAATTGTATTGCGGACATTCAGTAAATGAGTTTAAGATCTCAATCAAATACATAAACATGTATACTCAAATAGTGAATATTCATTTATTAAAATAAATGATTACAATCATAAGGCGATTGCCTTAGGACACTTTTCTCATATCACTAACACATTGTGCTCAAGTGTTGGTTCGAACGCTGCTTTACGACATTGTAACGCTCCGGCAACGATGCTCTAGTTTAGATCTTCTAAGTTGTTGGTATTCTTAGTTCTTGTAAATTGTACTTTCATTTCACATCTTTTGTGAAACTTTGTTGATTGATAGTGATTGTCCATAGTAAGCGATCAAGGATCACAGATCATGGAGTAGAAGCTGTCACAGACCTCGAACCAAGTAAAACCAACTCGAGTTAGCATTTTTTATTTTCCACTGCATGTTTTGCCCTTGTTCGTTTGAATTTCGAAAAGTCGTGAGCAGTATTTTCCCTCCCCCTTCTATCGCTTAACTCGATCCTACAAGTTGCAATTTTAGAATATAAGTCACACCATCCTGATCAATCTATCCATACCATAAAAGCTTCCTCTTCTAAAAACACTACTATCTTGTGGCATGGACGCCTAGGTGACATATCCTCTTCTAGATTAGACTTTATGAGTAAAATCTCATTACATTTCCCTTTGGAACCACATAATAATTGTGATGTTTGTGCTTCTGCAAAATAAACAAAGCTTCCTTTTTCAACTAGTTATATTTCTTTCATTAAACCATTTGAATTAATACAATGTGATATTTGGGGACCTTTCAAAGTTCCTTCTTTTTCTGGTACTAAATATTTTCTAACTATTGTAGATGATTTTTCACGTTTAACTTGGATTTTTTTTGCATCATAAAAATGAGACCAAAAATTTCCTAGTTAATTTTTTCTCTTTTGTGAAAACCTAGTTCAATACTCCTGTAGCAAATATTCAGGTTGACAATAGAGGAGAGTTCTTTTCTATGCAAGGATTTTTTAAACAACAAGGTATCACTTACCAACATACTTGCATTTACACACCTCAGCAAAATTGAGTGGTCAAGCGAAAAAATAGTTATATCCTTGCATTAGCTTGAGCTTTTCGCTTCAAGCTTATCTCCCATTATACTTTTGGGCAAAATGTGTTTACATTGTTGTTCATGTAATTAATAAGCTACCCACACCTATACTTTCTCAACAAACTCCATTTGAGAAATTCTATAGAAAAATTACTGCTTATTCCCACCTTAGAGTTTTTGGTTGTCTAGCTTACTGATGAGCGTAGATTAGATATATTTTTATGTCTATATTAACGCTCATTCACTTAGTTTTCTTGTCTCTAGCTTATATGATTATACCCTCTTTATTATTTTATCTGCATATTTTCTCCTTCTAGTTCAGAGATCTATTTTTTCCCTATTTGAATTTTCATGGAGTGATTTGGAGCAAAAAGGACACGAAAAGGAGCAAGACGAGAGCTGGAGGACTTGTCGAGATTGGACCATGCCCCCCTAGCATGACCTGTGCAGCATTGCAAATGAGGTTGTACCCCTGGCATGACCATACAACCAGCCACAACAGGGTCGCGTCCCATGGCTCGGGTTGTGCCCCATGCAATGGCTCGTACCTCCCCACCCCCCCACCCCACCCCACCCCACCCCCCCCCCCCCCCCCCCCCCCCCCCCGCGCCCGTCCACTCCAACCATGAGCACGACCTATGCTCCCTAGCCGAAAGTGGCACGACCATGCTTAGGCCACGCCACAAAGACCAAAAGTGGCATGGCGGGGTTGTGCCCACTAGCACTGCCCTGTGACCAAGCCGTGTTGCACTCTAGGATGGCACACCATCAGGGTGTGCCACCCAGGCATGGCCTATGCTATGCCAAGGTAGGGGGCTTGCGCCCTTTCTATAAAGGGGCTCTTGAACCTCTCATCTAGGGGGAGGAGGTTTTCTCCCTTTTGGGGGGTTCTCCCTTAGGGAGAATCCATCCCTTGGCTTCCTCCTCGTCTTCGGTTATCTCTCCAATAATCTAAGGACATCTCCATCCTCTAGCATCCTCCTCTTCTCTCAAGACTACAGATTGGTTTCGAAGACACTACTCTCCAAGGATAAGCATCTCTTCTCCCTTTACTCTTATTTTGGGTTTAGAATGTTTTCCTCCTTGTCTTAGCTTCTCTTTCCCATGCTTAGTGAATTCTCCATGTTTTAGGACTTCTTAGGGTGTAGTTGTAAAGTGTATTGATGTAAAACTCTATGACTATGTTAAACCCTTGGTGTTGATGACATATTCTTGCATTGTTATTGTTTGATGAAATGCTTCTATGAATGTTTTATGCTTAGATCCCTTAAGTGTTTGCATGATTGTTGTGTTTGATTGAATGAAAGTATGAGATGATTTCCATCTAGGGGAGATGCTCAAGGTTATATGCCTGGGGTGTTAGGATGTATACTAAAAGACTTGTCTTTTTATATGAACATCTACATTTTGAAAGAGAATCACAACAACACAGTTGCATATTTAAATTAGTATATGTATAACAGTCTCATACTATGTATTGTAGATAACATGATGTGTGGTGACACACAGAAGATCATGTTATCAGTCTCTTGCATAGTATAAGTAGAGGCACACAACCGAGATGGAGTTGAACAAACCATCAGGATGGTTGTAGTGTAATTAGGTGTGGTTTATCTTGACCATAGAATTACACTAGTGCACTTTATGTGCATTGAGCAGGACCAAAATAGAGCTGATCCAAATTGTACTAACTTTATAATTGGATCAAACCTCGATTTATTATGGAGTATAATCTCTAAATCCCGATATAATAACGGGCACATGTGATTAGTATTTTATTTCTTTGATTTACTAATGGGCTAAATTTATTCTGCTAAATCGATAGGCCCTGTAAGTTGGGAAATAATATTAATTACATGGTGTGTCATTGATTATCGACAGAATCTGTGTCCTGATGAGTCGAGATGATGATGCCCCCATGATGAGCTCATAAGGTTCATCATGTTAAACCCTGCAGGTAGATTTGATCCAACATGATGATAAGGATGAGTGGTACTAGTCAAGGAGTTAGAAGTTAATTAATTAAAATTGTCAATAATTTAAATTAATTGACGGACATTCGATATCATAAACACGGGGGATGGATGTACTCATAATAGGTGGAGTCCATATGAAAATATGAGGGTTGGTGAGGAAATTCAATGGAGATCATTTAGTGGAATGAATCTTCATTAATGGATCGGATTTAGATCCATTAGCGGGTCAAAACCCAACTCCTCCTCATGGTCCCTACCTTAGCCCTATATATACCCCATGGAATCAAGAAACCAAGAAGAATCCAATTTTTGATCACCACAACCATTGGTTATTCTCTCCTCTCTCTCTCTTCCCACTTCTCCCTCCTAGGGCACCGGCGGTAAAGGAGGGGTTCTTCCTCCTTTCTTCTCCTTTTCTCTCTTCTTCTTCACTCTTGGTGATCGGACATCACAAGGATAAGGAGGAGATCTCTCCTCCTTTTGTGGTGCGGCAAGAAGAGGAGGAGAAGTGATCGGGCGGCGGTGGAGAAGAGGGGAATTCCCTTGGTGGCTGGCGGCACCACAAGCAAGGGTTGAGGAGTTTCTGTCGGTTGGTGTTGGTGAAGAAGAGCCTCTTTCTCTTTTTCATCATCCTCCTTGGAGCTTCCTTGTGGCTGGCGGGCTTGGGGAGCCATTAGAGGCTGGAGGCAAAAGGCTAGGAGGAGAAGTGGTGACCAGCGGTGAACCCATCTTAGGGTTTTGATCGGCACGTGAAGGAGTGATTAATTGGAGCCCCTTAGTGATTCTGGTTCTTGGTAGCTCGTCACCCACACGACGTCCAAGAGGGAAGGGACATAAGGTAGAAGACTATGAGGTAAAGAGAGGTATATTTCTCTCTTGGCTCCCTTTTTGATTTTATTATTTTATGTGGCATGTTAATTAATTATCATGATTGATTAATTGGTTTATTAATGTTTGATAATTAATTATTAGACCCCAAAAATAAACACAAAAATCGACGATCCACTCGTTGTCTTTTCCGCGGTCGATCAGTTAGGTGAATTACAAGGCTCGATCTTTGAGATTGGCTAAGTTGTAATTCGAATCGATTGATACGATGACGAGACGGTCGTTTGGAAGAAGGGTCTCCATTCGGATTGATTTTTAATCCATAGACATGGAGAGGTTTCTCAAGGATGACCAAGTATTCGCTTAGGAAACCCGCCAAGTCATACCCAACAATTGGTATCAGAGTTGAGGTTTTCGGTTTTGTGTGTTTAGGATTCGGTTAATTTTTTGCACATTATCATATATGTTATTTTTGCTGGATGATATGTGGATGTGCGTAGGCTAACTCTTTGATACAGGCACTAGATTCCAATTTATCATGGGTTAAATAATAGTTGTATGTGATTGATTGTGCATTTTTGTAATTAATTAAATCCTCGGGGATGACGAGGCTAGATAGGTATTTAATTTTTGTAATTAAATACGGCACGTGTTTAGCCGAACTTTTATTTACTTTCGATCTAGATTATTTGTATAATCCTTCGTGGAGTATAGGATCGATGGATGTAAATAATTAGCTAGTCATCTCGGCTTGGAGACCCCTTCAATGGTGGCTTGCGCATGGTGTAGGGAGGAGCGGACGAGGTGACCACACGACTGGAGGCACATTGGAGACCAAGGCCATGAAAGTTGGAAAAATCTCGGATTTTTCTTATTTGTTGCTTTGGTTATGTACTTGTTGTGTGTGTGCATGAAAATATCTCAAATTAAATAACTAAGTGGGAGAGGGACCCTAAGGATCCCGTGACCTCTATTACAATCTGACAAGTGATGCGAACAAGTCTGCGCGTCGACTCTGAGTGCCTTCCTCCGCAATGGATGGGCATGTTCTACGGATCACTAGGTCAGAAATGCCTATAAGAAATTATTTAGGAGCGTGTGATTTCCCCCAATAGAAGACACATAATCCGAGGCAATTTCCTTAGTGTCGTGTAATGGTAAACACTTAGATGCGAATAATAGTATCCTCCCCAACGGAGTCACTGCTATTATTTGTAGGGCCGAAGTGAACCAACTATTACTTTTATTTGTCAAAAAGTTAGGTTGAAAAGATAATAAAATTAATGAGTAAAATCTCCTCTAACGAATGTTGAATTCGTATACGTCCACACTAACGTGGCATGCGAATTTCTCGATGTTTTAAGGTGTTGGTTGATTTTGAAATTTATTGTTTGATGAATCAATTTATTTTTGAAATCTAAAGTTGTGATTGTTGTGATTCTCAGGTAGTTTCAAAATGTCCTTTAGCCCACTAGCGACCATACTTAAGGAGAATAAACTTACTGGCCCCAATTACATAGACAAGAAAAAAAACCTGGACATTGTCCTTACTGCTAAAGAGTACAAATATGTGCTCTTTGAGGAGTGTCCTAAAAAGCTTGGCGAGAACTCTGGTGAAGAGCAGAGGGAGCGCTATCAGAAGTGGCTCAAGGCAGATGAGATGGTGCGGTGCTACATTCTGGAATCTATGTCAAATGTATTGCAACATCAGCATCAGGTCATGCCCACTGCTTGTGATATGATGCTAAACCTCAAGGAGCTCTTTGGGCACTAGGGTTGGGTCGCTAGGCAGGTTGCAAAGAAGAACTTGATGATGACTACCATGGTCGAAGGGACACCCGTAAGGGATCATATCCTTAAGATGATGGCTCACATCAATGAGATTGAGATACTTGGAGCACAGATCGACGGGGAAACCCAGGTTGATACAATACTCCAGTTTCTGCCTAGGAGTTTTGAGCAGTTCCAGCTCAACTACAACATGAACAAGCATGAATATACGTTGGGGGAACTGCTAGGAGAACTCCAGGCAGCAGAGGGACTTTTTCCATCCAGGCTAGAGGTGGCTTTGAATACTTCGTCACTTTTATAGATGATTATTCAAGGTATGGATACATTTACTTGATGCACCGCAAGTCTGAATGCTTTGATAAGTTCAAAGAATTCAAGGCTGATGTGGAGAAACGTCAAAGTAAAAGTATCAAGACACTGCGATCAAATCGTGCTGGCGTGTACCTCTTAGGAGAGTTTAGGACCTACTTGTCAAAGGCTAGGATTCAATCCCAATTGTCTGCACCCGGTACGCTCCAACAAAACGGTGTAGCTGAAAGAAGGAATAGGACTCTTATGGAGATGGTTAGGTCAATGATGAGCTACTATGAGTTGTCAGATTCGTTCTGGGGATATGCTCTGGAAATGGCAGCGTATATTCTGAACATGGTACCATCTAAGTCAGTCCCTTCTACTATCATAGAATTGTGGACTGGGCGAAAGCTATTTTAGGACATATTCGAATTTGTGGTAGTCTAGCACATGTGCTAAAGGGAGATTCTGATAAGTTGGAATCTCGTACAGAAGTGCGCTTGTTCGTAGGCTATCCTAAAGGAATGAAGGGTGGTCTGTTCTATAGTCCTAAGGATCAGAAGGTAATCATTAGCACGAATATCAGATTCTTAGAGGAAGACTATGTGATGAACCACAAGCCCATAAGTAGACTAGTTCTTAAGGAATTAAAAGAGGGTGTTCCAACCTTAGTACCAACTTGCAAGAGGATACACCACAAGTCACTGTTGGGACCAGGTGCATGTTGATATGGATGCGGGTTCGTAATTTCAAAAATTAATTACGTGCAGCGGAAGGATTAGCATAAATAATTTCTCAAATCATTTAACCACACATCTAAGCATGCAATTTTATCTTGTGTAGACATGATCATATATTTAAAATTTTGCAAAAACATAAACTAATTTACGTATTACCTCGCGTAACTCGAAGGAAGGGACGAGATCCAACTGTATGCGTCCCTTGGAAGCTCCTCCTCTATTCGCATCCACGCCGAGTATCTTCGGGATGACTTCGCAAAGCCACGAGTTTCGTGTTCTCGAGAACTACTAGATTCTCCGAGAACGTGATGAGAAAAAGAACCAAGAGAGAAGTCGGAAGACTAACCACAAAAGGATGGTCGACTGGTGCTCCTTCTTGGGGCTGGTTGGCGCACGGCAAGAAGGGGAGAAGAGAAGGAGAGAGAGAGGGAGAGAGCCTATGCCTTCATCTCTATTATTCTCACCTAAGTCTTGCCTTGGGTCCTTTATATAGTGGCCTCTCAACCATCAAGCCTCTCAAATATGGAATAACTTATTCCATCATGCCAAGTTTGATTTTATATCATGGTTAAAATTATATTTTAATTCATGATAAAAAATCAATCAAGTCTCTTCTCTCATATGGAATAAATTTCCTTATCATGGTAAATCAATCCATGATTGATTTTATAAAATAAACCAATCCATGGTTCATTTTAATTTCCATGAAAAATAAACCAAACCTTGGTTTATTATATAAAAAATTTATATCATCCATAATTTTATAAAACAAACCACACTTGGTTTATTTTTTATAAATTGAACCAAAAACTTGGTTCTCTCGCTTTGTTGTGGCCGACCAAGCAAAGAGGATGGAGGCCCTCTTTGGCCGGCCCATCCAAGCCAAGCCCCAATGAATTAAACTTATTTAATTCATCTATTATGTCTTCAAAAGACTTAGCCATTTTACGCTTCCGATGTGTCTCTGAAAAATTCAGATTCGACTTATCATTTGGCTCAACCAAACCTAATTTCTCTCTTGATTGGAAAATCCAATTTTCAAATCATTTTATATCCCTCAGATTACTCGTAGTGCGTGTGACTAAATAAGCTTTCGATTTATGTTGGCCGTCTATAATAATCAATTATAGAACGATCATGAGTGGCACCTAATAGTACATCATGATCCCCAATTAATCGAATGATCAATGGTTGACCTCATAAACAATTCTGAAACCCTTCAGCAGCTATAATGAATCGTGCCCCATTCCCTTCACCATCTTATACCCACTTGGTTCAGGACATGGTCTATGTGTGTCAGTCCCCACTAGGCTGACTACGTCACACCTAGCCCAAGTAACGTTTTCTCGTCCTACGGATTCTAATTACTCTCATGTATTTAAGAGATTCATACTCTGAACATGTCATGCTCTGGCCAGAGGCTTCGAGTATCAATCCGACGATAGGCCTCGGGTATACATCTCCTCACAAGGAGTGGTGAATCCTTTGTAGGCTGTTCAAACATCTTCGGGCACTTCGTCTTATACCCAATCATCCTGGGTCCACACCTCCTTGGAGATGCTTGCTTAAGATGTCAAAGTATGTCTCCATGACCAAGATGTCTTGAACACCGCAAGTCAAAGGAACATCGCACTTAAGCTGCACAAAGAACTTCATTGACATATCTATATGTAGACTACCATATGAAGTTTTACAGTCAGTCACTCCAATGAACTAATTCCCTTAACTAGCATTCATGTTTATCTCCGAACATCTCAATGTCACCAGCCAGTGAGAATCAGCTGATTAGAGAATAACCCATGCTAGTCTCAACAGAATTGATAGTGTCCGTATTTATCAATTCATCGACTAGGGACAATTTCAATACTTCACAATTGCACATGTAGAGATAATCACTAGTTGTGAATTCATCACAAATTCTCTCATGCTGTGAATTGTATTGCAGACATTCAGTAAATGAGTTTAAGATCTCAATCAAATACACAAACATGTATACTCAAATAGTGAATATTCATTTATTAAAAAAAATGATTACAATCATAAGGCGATTGCCTTAGGACACTTCTCTCATATCACTAACAAACTCCCACTTGGCCTAATGCCAATCTCTACGGTACCCAATACCACAGGCACTAACATGACCCTCAAACATGCTTTGAGGCAAGGCCTTAGTTAAAGGATCCGCTAAATTCCTTTCAGTGGGAATTTTCTCAATTTGTATATCATTCCTACTTATAATCTCTCTGATCAGATGATAGCGGCGAAGCACATGTTTGGATCGCTGATGAGACCTTGGTTCATTCGCTTGTGCAATAGCTCCATTGTTGTCGCAGTAAACCGGTATTGCTTCACAAATGGTTGGAACCACACCAAGTTCTGAGATAAACTTCTTGATCCAGACTTCTTCCTTTACTGCTTCCGAAGCTGCAATATATTCCGCTTTCGTGGTAGAATCTGCTATGGTGTCTTGCTTGGAACTCTTCCAACTTATTGCGCCTCCATTCAAAATAAATACGTATCCGTACTGAGATTTGGAGTCATCCTTATCTGTCTGGAAACTGGCATATGTATACTCACGTATTACCATATCACCTTTTCCATATATTAGGAACACATCCTTAGTGTTTCTTAAGTACTTGAACATTGTCTTGACAGTCGCCCAATGATCCATTCCTGGATCAGACTGGTATCTGCTTGTGACGCTCAGAGCATACGATACATCGAGCCTAGTACATAACATAGCATACATGATAGATCCTATCGCGGATGCATAAGGAATCTTACTCATGCAAATCCTCTCGTCTTCTGTGCGCGGACACATAGACTTCGAAAGGTTGATCCCATGCCTGATGGGAAGGTAACCTTTCTTGGATTCTGACATGCTAAACCTTTCTAGCACTCGGTCTATATATGTAGACTGCGAAAGACCAAGCAACCGTTTTGATCTATCTCTATAGATTCTAATCCCAAGGATATAGGTTGCTTCTCCCAGGTCTTTCATGGAGAAAGTTTTGGACAACCAAATTTTAACTCACTGTAAGACTGATATATCGTTTCCTATAAGTAATATATCATCAACATATAACACTAGGAATACGACTGCACTCCCACTAACCTTCTTGTACACACAAGGTTCGTTAGGATTTTGTGAGAAATCAAACTCTTTGATTATCTCATCAAAACGGATGTTCCAGCTCCTGGATGCTTGCTTTAGTCCATATATGGATCGTCGAAGCTTGCATACTTTGGTTTTATTAACCGATGTGAAACCTTCAGGTTGTATCATGTATACATCCTCAAGCAGGTTTCCATTAAGGAAAGCTGTTTTCACATCCATTTGCCATATCTCATAATCATAATGAGCTGCTATGGCCAGGAGCATCCGAATGGATTTAAGCATAGCTACTGGCGAATAGGTTTCGTCTTAATCAATTCCTTGTTTTTGACGACATCCTTTTGCCACTAATCTAGCCTTAAAGGTAATAACATTACCTTCCATGTCGGTTTTCTTCTTGAAAACACATTTGCACCCTATGGGCTTACTCCCTTCAGGTGGGTTAACCAAGTCCCATACTTGATTTTTGTACATGGAATCCATTTCCGACATCATGGCTTCAAGCCATTTATCCCTTTCTGAATTTTTCAGAACATCTTCATAACTGATAGGTTTGTCATCGTTAATGAGTAACACGTTGTTCAATTCACTTATGAGAAATCCGTATCTCTCTGGAATATTGCGTGTCCTATCAGACCTACGAAGAAGTGGTGTTGTTTTAGGTTCAACTAATAGCTCATCATTATGAGTTATTGGTTGTGGGTCAAGACTAGGTGTCCCTGTAATGTCTATTGGAGTTTCTTGAACTTCTTCAAGTTCAATGCTACTCCCACTGTTTTCTTGTAAAAGAAATTCTTTTTCTAGAAATACAACATGCCTTGAAACAAACACCTTTTGTTCCAAGAGATGATAGAATTGCTAACCTTTCGTTTCCTTAGGGTATCCAATAAATAGACATTTATCAGACTTAACATCCAATTTGTCTGATACAGTCCGCTTCACATAAGCGGGACAACCTCATATCTTAAGGTGAGTTAAGTGAGGTTTCTTACTATTCCATGTCTCATATGGAGTAGTAGAGACTACCTTGGTCGGGACTCTGTTTAGTAAGTAAACAGCTGTCTTAAGCGCATAGCCCCAAAAGGATTTTGGAAGTGTTGCATGATTCATCATAGATCTAACCATGTCCATCAAGGTTCGGTTACACCTCTCAGATACACCATTATGCTATGGTGTATATGGCGGAGTCCATTGAGACAATATCCCATTGTCCCTAAGATAATCTTGAAACTCTTGACTTAAGTATTCACCACCCCGATCGGATCGAAGTATCTTAATACTTTTGCCAAGCTGTTTCTCTACTTCACTTCTGAACTCTTTGAATTTCTCAAAAGCTTCAGATTTGTGTTTCATTAAGAACACATACCCGAATCGTGAGTGATCATTGATAAAGGTAATGAAGTAGCTATAGCCTCCTTGTGCAAGAGTTGACATTGGTCCACATACATCAGTATGTATTAGACCAAGTAATTCTCCCACTGGTTTACCTTTCAGGAAATGGGTAATTTGGTCATCTTGTCTTTTAAGCATGATTCGCATGTATCAAATTAACCGGGTTCAAATGATTCCAGAATTCCACATCGGTGTAATTTGGTCATGCGTTTCTTACTTACATTGCCAAGACGACAATGCCACATATAGGAGTCTATTTGATTATCTATTCGAGCACGTTTGTTGCTAACTTCGATATTGAAAACGTCACCGAATAAATCCAACGTGTAGATACCATTGCATAAACTTCCGGTCCCATAAAGAACACCATTTAAAGTTATGTAATAGCAATTGTTACTAAAAGTTAAATGATAACCCTTTTCATTTAAGCATGAAATAGATACAATGTTCTTTATTAATGAAGGAACAAAATAACAATTATCCAATTCTAAGACAAGTCCAGTAGGGAGCTTTAGCAAATATGTTTCGATGGCAACAACAACAATCATTGCTCCATTTCCAACTCGCAAATTCGCTTCTCCCTTGACGAGTCTTCTTCTATTCCTTAGCCCCTATATGTCATTACATATATGTGAGCTACACCCAGTATCAAGTACCCAGGTGTCCGAGGAAATAGAGTGACATTCAATAACGAAGATACCTGAAGAGGATGGGGCATCGGATGCCTTCTTCTTCAGGGACTCAAGATAAACCTTGCAGTTTCTTCGCCAGTGGCCCTCCTTGCCGTAGTGATGGCAAGGGCCTTTTGGTGTCTTTTCAATCTTTTTGGTCTTTTTCTTTCTTCCCTTATTTTGTTTTTTGGGTTTCCTCTTAGAGCCTTTCTTTGAGGAACCAACTAACAGTACCATCTTCTGATCCTGCTTTACAGAAGGCTCTACAGTCTTCAGCAGGTTAAGCAACTCAGGAATGGTAGTCTCTAGTTTGTTCATCCGATAGTTCATCACAAACTGTGAGTAACTCTTGGGCAAACAATGCAGAATTAAGTCAATTCTTAGTTCGTGATCCATTGCAAATCCGAGTGTGCCTAGTCGCTCAATGTGTTGGATCGAGAGAAACGATAGAGGGGGGGGTGAATATCGTTAAACGTTCGGATTAAGAAATAGAGAATGCACAGCGGAAATTAACACAAACACACGCAAACACCAAGTTTTTTACTTGGTTCGGAGTCGCGGTCGGCTCCTACTCCAAGGCCCACGGTTGTTGACTGTTTTCTGCGGGCAATTCTATATGTCGCAAAAACAGTTTACAAGATGTATTACAAGACTAGTGCAGTAAACTTAAAAGAAGCTCTTCGTTACCGACGTCCGTTGTAGATTGTATTTTCGGAGCAGAGGGACGTCGTCGGCGCTTGTATCTCGAGTTGGGAGGTTTCCGGAGCAGAGCGTGAGAGTAGAAGAGCGTGAATGCGTTGGAAGAATTTGATTTATGAAGCCTTGGGGTTGAGGGCCTTTTTATAGCCCCTGGGGGCGCCCCCCCCCCCCCGACGTGTCAGCTGATCCAAGTTCCTCTCGGTCAGCTCTGATCCCTTCAATCTTGGGATCAGGCATTGACGGGGGCCCCCGGGACGCTGGGGGCGCCAGGGTTAGTCCAAAACAACATAAAGCAATAATATGTTAGTTTTATACAGCCTTAGCTATCTTGGTTCTGACTTTGGGTCTCCCAAATGGAGCCCTAGGTCGAACTGACGCCTACTGTTCCCTCGACGGGGAACGCGTCCTCACCTACTCCTCTCGGGAGAATTTACCTGATGCCAACCGGCTCCTCCGGTTGGACTTTTACCCACAGTCCTTCGCTAGGTGCCTAGCTGTCCTTCGCCAGGTCTTCAGTACCAAGCCGTCCTTTGCCTGGTGCCTAGCAGTCCTTCGCTAGGTCTCTGTATCCTGGCATTCCTTCGCTAGGTGCCTAGAAGTCCTTCACTAGGGCTTTGTATCCTGGCATTCCTTCGCTAAGGCTTTGTATCCTGGCATTTCTTCGCCAGGTGCCTAGCAGTCCTTCGCTAGGACTTTGTATCCTGGCATTCCTTCGCCAGGTGCCTAGCAGTCCTTCGCTAGGGATTTTCCTGCACACTTGAGTAACATATTAGATAAACATTATACCTTAACTTTTGAACCCTTTTGTCATTATCAAAACACAGGTTCGACTTGGGTGCTTTCTGCACCAACAATCTCTCCCTTTTTGATTTATGGCAACTCTGGTTCAAAAAGTTAAGTTAATCAGAACAAGTAAACTGAAATTTTGTTTCCTCCCCCTGGAAGAAATCTCCCCCTGGATTTTTCATTAGTTCGTGGGGTTTTGAAAATATATTCTAAGTCTAAAGATGGATTTAATTTTACTTAGAATAATTTTTAACTTAAACTTTAAAGACATATTTTTCGAAATAATTTTGGTTGTGCACTTTTGGAAAATTTATACTTGTAGAAAATTTAAGTTTAAATACTTAGATAAATTTGAAAACTTAAGTTTAAGTATTACGAAAGATTTTGAAAACTTAAGTTTGAGTACTAAAGAAAATTTCGAAAATTTAAGTTTAAGTACTCAGAAAGTTTTTGAAAACTTAAGTTTAAAATACTTAGAGGGTTTTTGAAAACTTAAGTTTAAAATACTTAGGAAAAATTGAAAGATTTAAGTTTTAAGTACTTAGGAAAATCTGAAAAATTTTAGTTTTAAGTACTTAGTAAAATTTGAAAAATTTTAGTTTTAAGTACTTTAGGAAAATTTGAAAACTTAAGTACTTAGGGAAGATTGAAATCTTAAGTACTTAGGAAAATTGAAAACTTAAGTACTTAGGAAAATTGAAAACTTAAGTACTTAGGGAAGATTGAAATCTTAAGTTTAAAGTACTAAGAAAGCTTTGAAAACTTTTAAATACTTAGAAAACCTTAGTACTTTTGAAAAATGAATTAAGTACTTTTTGAATATAGAGTTTGAAATTTTGAATTTAGAGAAAAAATTTTAAACTCTCCTTTCCTATCTCTCCCCCTTTGCCATATATCAAAAACAAAGAAGTATAGCAGAAACAGGATAATTAAGTTGCATAAAAGAAAATAATAACTTGCATAATTCGCTGTACTGAATCAGTTCAAGATATGAATTAAACCAAATCAATTTCAATTTTCTCTTTTAGGGTCCTGTCTAACCCAATTAGCTACTTACTAACTGCTATAAGCAGTAATTTTCGCTAGGGTTAGTCAAGTTAAGTGTTCTGTTCAAGTTAGATTTTCTAAACTTCACACTTAACTTGATTACTGTGTAAGTTGTATTTAGTGCCCCAATTACTGCAGATGCACTGACTTAAAGCATCTTGAATTAAGGCAAAGACCTAAGCATCTCAACCCATTCTAGGTTATCAATCAAAAGTACCCTAAGGTACTTGTGAGATGCTGGCTTCTAAATCTATAGGTGCATACAGTTCTAGGGTTAGGGCCTAAGCTAAGTCCATTTGCGAAAAAGTCCTAGTTTTGAAAGGGGTAGTTTTTTTTTAAACTTAAGTCGAAAAATTTATTTATTTTTAAAACTTTTCAAAAGTAAGTAAAAGCTGATTTTGAAAGCATTTTAAAAACTACTTTAAAAGCTGATTTTGAAATGAGTAAGAAAACCAACAATAGACTAAATCTATTCTACCAAGCATAATCCTAACTGCCTTCTTAGTGAGCTGAACTCAGACTCAAGTAGGGGTTTGGTGAATATATCAGCTAAGTTAGATTTTGAGTCTACATGCTTAAGGACTATCTCACCCTGGCTACATGATCTCTTACAAATTAAGTGGTGTTTAACTTCTATGTGTTTAGTTCTGGAATGTTGGATTGGGTTCTTAGTTAGATTAATAGAGCTTATATTGTCAATGAATACGTGAGTTTGGGTGTAGTTGAGCTGGAAGTCCTTAAGAGTGTGCATCATCCATAAAAGTTGTGCTACATATTCTCCTAAGGCAACATATTCAGCTTCAGTTGTGGATAGAGCTACACAGGGTTATTTTCTGCTGCACCAACTTACTAGACTGTAACGCCCGCTTTTTTTTTTCTTTTCATAAAGCGGCCTTATGTTAACATACTTAGGGCATGTAGACATCATAAGGCAGCGGGATAACTTTAAGACTTACACATACATGCCCTACTACCATTCCTAACATAATGACATGGGAACTTGGCATATTAACTTCGTACTTAGCATCATATCATACTTAGCATCATGTCATAGAGTTCCATAAGTCACCATTCCAGCACATAAGTAGTAAAGGTAAAGTTCTAGCATCAAACAAGTAAACATATTGTTTTCTTGGCCAAGTCACTACCACACACATGCATTCTTGCCCTCCTGCTGCTTCCTTACAGTCCCTTTGCGTGATCTGCGGTATAAGGAAATAAGACTATAAGCACACAGGCTTAGTAAGACTCTTTCCTACTCACTAAAACCATTCATCACTTAATCATAAGCACATGAAACATAAACGTAGCTTTATGCTTAAATATAAATAAACTCACATGGCATGATACATGACATAACATGAGCATAATTAGAATTTACATGGCATGATATATGGCATAAACATGAACATAATTCAACTTAGCATGGCATAATACATGACATAGACATAAACATAATTAAATTTAGCATGGCATAATACATGACATAGACGTAAACATAATTCAACTTAGCATGGCATAATACATGACATAGACATAAACATAATTCAATTTAGCATGGCATAATACATGACATAGACGTAAACATAATTCAACATAGCATGGCATAATACATGACATAGGCATAAACATAAACTAAACATTCTTACATGACGTGATACATGGCATAAACATAAACATAAAGCATGAACTAACCGGTATGGCATAAACACAGGCATGCTTTCTATCATATCATATGGGCATCTTCTTATCATAGCCCTAAGCATAAATCTTTTACTATCATGCATATTTCTTGACATGAGACATAAGTATAAGACATTACTACCATGGCATAATGCAATACATGAATGCATGAGTCTAATGCATATACATAAGGTTGCTTAACTTTTAAAACATACTTTTAAATACTTAAACATCATCATAACATCATTGGGGGTCCCCGGCTTGTACCACATACATACATCATAAGCGCGCATCCCTAAGTAAATACGAGGTAGCGAGCCCTGACCGACTAGGGTAAGGACAGCATAGTCAATAGTCCCAGAATCGGGGCGTTCTTAAGGTGCCCATCCCTGTTGCACAGCTTCGGTAGTGCCAGAACCGTGGACAGCATAGTCGGTAGTCCAGAACCGGGGCGTTCTTAAGGTGCCCATCCCTTGGACCCATACTTCGGTCCGGTACAAGCCCATTCATAAAGTAAAATACTTTACATGCTTTATCATTCATAAAATATGTCATACATCTCCATTCATAAACATTGCATGCATCTTCATTCATAATCATGGCATGCATCTTCATTCATAAACATGGCATGTGTAACGACCCGGCCCGTCTACCGGCCCATTTACCGGCCCATTTACCGGTCTCACGACCGTCGTACCGTCGTACCGTCAACCATCGACCATGTCGTCATTCATAACATGGCATGCATCTTTATTCATAAAACATAGCATGCACTTTCATTCATAAACATAACATGCATCTTCATTATAATCATAACATGCATCTTCATTCATAGAACATGGCCTACTTACATAAACATCATTCTTATTCCTAGTGCTTGCATAATCATGGCATATAAGGTAAGCATTGCATTTTATTCATTGAACATAACATGCTTGTATAGACATTTATCCTAATCCATAGAGCTTGCATGATCATGATGCACAAGGTAAACATTGCATTTCATACATAAGCATGGTATTTATCTCAAGCATGCATGGGTAGGACTTCCATAAACATACTACCTACCATTCAAGTACATGGCATAGGACATAAGACATTCATAAATAAACGCTATTAAGCATGGCATCCAATCATAAACATACAAACAGGAAACATGGTGCTTAGAGTTAGGGTTATGGGTAACTTAATTTCTACCACATGCTTGAACCTTTATATATACTTCATAATAAACCATAAACCATCATTCTTCAAACCCTAACTCCATCCAAACCCTAAATTCCTTGTTTGGCCGAAACCTATAGGGAAGGGTTCCATCATTCAATTAACATGTAAGATAGCATAAGGTAAAGAAACAATCATACATTACTCATAAGGCCATGGGGAGCCATTAGGGCTCATGATTAGGGTTATCCCTAACCTTTATCCCTCCTTCCTTGGGCTGGCTGAAACCCTACAAGGCCATGGGGGCATGGAAAAATTCCATAAAAACCCCAATCAAACATTAAACACCAACCATACCCTACAATAGGGTCATTAGGACCCTTGCTTGAGGGTAGTCCTAACCTTTTTGCCCTAGACCCTTCTTGGCCGAAACATACAAGGGTCACAAGACCTTGAGAAAAATCTCCCAATTCACTTTATACCCCCTTTTGAATCATGGGGATACCCAAAGTACCTACTTGAAAGGTGAGGCCCAATCCTAACCAAAGAGTCATGGTGAGAGTCCCAAACCCTAAGGGGTCTTTAGGGTACTCCAAAAATTCCCCAAAAATTATATTTATTCCATATTCATCATGATAACACATTAGAAAACATGATTTAGATTTTTAACATCATTATGGATCCAAAACCCATGGTGGCCGAATATGATAGGGGTCCAAGGCATAGCTTTCTCAACATCAAACTCAAAACCAACTTTATATTATGCTAAAAATCCCAAAGGAACTATTATACTACAGGTGAGGGAGTCTTACCTTGGTTGATCTTGATTATAAACCTTAGATTTGAGAGAAGGATGGAGATCTTGTTGCCTCTTGACCACCCCTAGCCTTTGTATCCTTGTAGAAGCCTTGGATCTTGGGGATGAAGCCTTAGGTGAATTTTTTCCAAGGGCGAATCCCTCTTGGGGTGTTCGGCTAGAATGGAGAAGGAGGGAGGAAGAAAGGTGACTTGATGGAAGAAGAGAAGTAACCCCCCATGCCTCTCTTTATAACTCATCAAGGAGGGTAAGTGAAGAGTCATGGTGTCTCTTCATCTCCCCCTAAGCCTTAACCATAATCCACTTCATTTCCTCATAGCACTCCCTTGCTAGGTGAATTGGTTAGAGCGTGCATGGTTGTACAAGAGGTGCAAGGTTCAAATCCTTGGTCCATGCATTAATTTTCCATTTTATTTTTATTTTATTTTTCCTAATATTCGAAAATCCCCTAAAAATCCCCCCATAATTATGTTAATATTTCCCATTAAAATCCCTTTATATTTTTATACATTTTTACCTAAAATTCACCAATAATCATGGTACTAGAAAGCCCATATAAGGCCCATTAGTGCCCATTTCCTCAATTTAAATGGAAAAGGTATGGATTTCTAGGTTAAAATTCGTGTTAATATTTCTAGGTCCCTCGGAAAATTATCTAGACATGCTTAATATTTTAAAGAAATATTAAGAAAATTTTCTGGGTCGTTACAATTCCCCATACCTCGTGAAAGTTCGTCCTCGAACTTAGAATAGCACCGGGTACTTGCGCCTCATCTCGTCATCGCGTTCCCAGGTGGCTTCTTCGAACCGTTGACTTTGCCATAGAACCTTGACTAAGGGTACTTCCTTATTCCTTAGCTTCTTGACTTCCCAATCCAAGATCTGGATAGGTCTACTTTCATAGCTTAGGTCCTCCTGCACTTGTACTGTCTGTGGCTCGATCACTCTGTCCATATTTGGGATACACTTTTTAAGCGTTGACACATGGAACACATTATGAATGGCCGACATCTCTGGAGGCAGCTGATAAGCATCATTTTATTGATCATTTTATATGCTTAAATCCGTGTTTGACCCATATTTTACTTGTGTAATTGTGGATTCACCCTAGGTTTTAGGATTTATACCCTTTTTGGACCTAATTGTAAATCTTGTTATATTTGGGTTGTTTTGTCACTAAATTTTTGATCTACTTTTGTAGGCTTGGAAGGATTATGGACCTAGGTCATGTGGGTCAAAGTTGAGTCAAAGTGGACAGGTCAAGGAATCAAGCGTCGACTAATTTGGACCGTCCGATGCAAGAATGGTTAGATCTAGACCATTTGAGAACTTCTGATCAATCCGAGCTGGGGTTAAGTCTAATCAAGTGATCAGATCAAGATCTGAGAGTTTCAGCTAAATCGGAGATTATCTAGCCGTTGGATCATGATCAGAGTGATCTAGACCATCCATACAATGATCAAGGTGATCTGAACCATCCGTTATAGATCTGGCAGATCCGAGCTACCACGATGATGATCTTGACCTCTGATCAAGATCTGGAAAATTTGAATCGAATCGGACAACGATCCACCGTTGGATGAAGTGCAATCAATCTCAGCCGTCCGCTTCTTTAACTACTTAAACGGCTCCCTGTTTCAGATCTCGACATCGCGTCTTCTTCGCCAGTTCGTAGCTGCTTCTTTCTTCTTCACTTTGTCTTCGATTTTCTGCAAGTTTTCTGAATCAGAGGGCGTGATCACATCGTTTTCGATCCTTGATCCAGATCCAGATAGTTGGGAAGATCTTTTCGTGAGAAATCCAGCTCAGATTCGGTCAAAAACAGAGAAGGTTGAGGGTTTCGCCAGATCTGTGAATTGATTTCCTTGGTTTCGTTCTGCGCCAAATCACATCCATCTGAGCTAGTCTGAGGGTTCTCGGCTGAGCTCTGATCATCTCCAAATCATCATTTCCATCCTACACAATCAGATCAAGGAGATCGATTGCTGATTTCAGCTTTGAGCAGAGTTTGGTTGGATCACTTCGCAGAGCTTGATTCCCAGCAATTTGTGGAGCTTAGGGGTTCGAAGCTCAGTCTTGTGTGACGACAAGATGATCTGGAGCTAAGGAGAGAGATCGGTGTTTAGTTTCTTATTGCATTTCCTTTATGTTCTAGCTGTAATTTTAATCTGCAGTTCATTTCGTTTCAGATTCTATATCAGATGCTTACGTTTCATTTTCTGAATTGTTTCAGCAGTACTCAGGTTCTATTCTGCAATTAGTTAGCTAGTGAATTTGCTCAGTGAACCATTGTATTCAATTCCAGTGTATTACTTGTTTGTTGCTAGCGTATCAGCTGAATTCTGTTTGTGCCAATTCGGTTTCTGCAAATTAGGTCTTGCTTCAGTTTCTTAAGTTTGAGTCAATGCAAGTTTTAGATTTCTTTCTGAATTCACATTGCAGTAGCTTTATTTCCATAGCAATTAAGGTCTAGTTCTGCATTCAGTTTTAGTAATTGCTTACCAGCTTTAATTTCTGCAATTTAGTAGCTTGCTGTTTCAATTTCATTATGGCTGTTTCAATTTCAGTTTATGAGTGCTGAGGTTTGTATCAAGTATACATAATTTTTCTCAACCAATTCTGCTCTATTGTATTGAATTAGGTGTTTGCCTTCACTTCTTCATTTCTCTTGTCAGAATCTGAATTCCTGTTTGCATTACTGAATTTCTGAACTGTTTTCTGCATCCCTTCATTTTACTTCTGCATTGAGTTTACTGAATTGATCAAACTCTTAATCTGGAATTCTTCATTCACTCTCGCACAGATCTTATTTGTTAGCTTTGCTTTTCAACTTCACTGATTAGAGTCATTCTGCTGTTAATTCTTGCTTTCGGCACATGAGTTCTTTTGTTTGTATCAAGTTGTTTCATTTTCTTCACTTTGTATCAAGAAAGGTTTTGGCAGTGATGGATACCAAGTTAAGTGCAATTTTCAGTGTGATAGTGAGCTAGAAGTCAGTTTGTTTCATGTATGGCTGTGTTTGAATGTTAATTTTCATTTCAGCATCAGAATTGAGTTTCAAGTTTGCAAATAGGTTCTAAATGTTTGGCATTAGTTTCAGCTGCAAATTTCAGCATTGATTTGATTCACTTGCTTAGTTTTTCGCTGCCATTCAATTCAAAGATAGTTTTTCAATTTCAGATAAGTCGTTTTGGTTAGTAGATTTCCTATAGGGAAAATTCTTACTCGCTATTACCTTGTCTAGTTCACTTAGTTAATTTTGTCCTTCCTTTTCATTGCAGTTACATTGCTTTGTCATTTCATTTGCAAACAAAACCTAGATTTAATTTGAAACCCAAAAACATTGACGACGCATAAACGCAAGCTCGAATCATACAACTTGAACTAGTCCTTTGGAAAAAAAATACGACCTGTGGCCCCTTTACTACGCTTTTTTCTTTGATTGCAAAAAGGGTTTCCAGCACTTTATAAATATCTAAATTTGAGACCCACATTCGTGACAGTCATTTTGGGTCCATCAAATTTTTGGCGCCGTTGCCGGGGAACATACTAGTTGAGTTGTTTGATTTTTGCTTGTGTATTCATTTCATATTTTTCTTGATCTATTTTTCTTGCACTTACTGCTATATCATCTGATTTGATTCTAGTTGTTTCATCTTTCTATATACTTGTACTGCGATTGGTTTTTGTTTTTATGACCAGGTCTACAGGTGGTGATCTAGAGGATTTTGACCCTGAGATTGAGAGGACTTTCAGAGCTAGGAGGAGCCAGCTCAGTGTTTCAGAGGCTTTTGATATTATTCCTTCTCAGTCTATTCCTACTTATTCAGTTGATCAGATGGCAGACCACCAAAAGACTATGAAAGAATTGGCAGCACCAGATGCTTCATTCCAGTATTCTAGCATTGCCTATCCAGAGCTGGGTGGAGATTTTGAGCTCAGATCTGGACTTATTCATCTTTTGCCTAAGTTTCAAGGTTTATCTGGGGAAGATCCAAACAGACACTTGCATGAGTTTCATGTTGTTTGCTCCACTATGAAGCCTCAGGGTATTTCAGAGGAAGACATCAAACTGAGGGCTTTTCCATTTTCTTTGACTGGAGCAGCTAAGGACTGGTTTTATTACTTACCTACGGGGCATGTGTCTAGTTGGATTTCCATGAAGAAGGCTTTCTTAGAAAAATATTTTCCAGCCTCCAGAACAGCAATTATCAGAAAAAGTATCTGTGGCATTCAGCAGATAGTGGGAGAGACACTCTATGACTACTGGGAGAGATTCAACAAGCTTTGCTCCAGTTGCCCCCAGCATCAGATTAGTGAGCAGCTCCTCATCCAATACTTTTATGAGGGATTATTACAGATGGATAGGATTTTGATTGATGCAGCAGCTGGAGGGGCCTTAGTCAACAAAACCCCATATCAAGCCAGGGAGCTTATTTCAAACATGGCAGAAAATTCTTAGCAATTTGGAAGCAGAGCATTATCTACTAGAGGGGTTAATGAAGTTCAAGGGGTTCCTAATGATCAAAAGGAGATTAGTAGTGCATTGTTAGAACTCACATCAGCTGTTAAGCAAATGGGTCTTTAGATTTCAAGTAAAAATTCAACTCCTTCAGCACCTCCACAATCAAATCAAATGGTGATGAGTGTATGTGGAATTTGTTCTAGCAAGGAACACACTTCAGATTTATGTCCCAACCTACAACAAGATGAGTCAGTAGCAGCTTTGGTTAGGGGACAATTTCAAGCTAGGAACAACCCATATTCTCCTACTTACAACCCCGGGTGGAGGGATCATCCAAACTTGAATTATGGGAATTCTTTTTGCCAACAAGGCCCACCCAACAACAATCACAGCAACCCAACAAATGTTTCAGCAAGTTCAGCAGCAGCCCAACAATCACAGCCACAAAATCAACAAATTCAGCCCCTAAATCAGCCTTTCCAACAACAATTCAGCAACCATTTCAAGGGTTTCATCAAGGCTATCAAGGGAATTTGAGTTATCACAGCCATACCAACCTCCACAGCAACAAGTCAACAACCGCAGCAAATTTCAGCCTTGGAACTCAAGTTTTCAGCCCAACCAAGGATTTCAGCCCAACCAATTTCAGCCTCACGCAACAATTCCTTTCCAAATCAGAATTTCAAGGGTATAATTCTCAACAAAATCCTCAACATTCAACATCATAGCTCCAACAGCAATATCAGCCATCATTCAGCCCAACAGTCCCAAAACCAACAAACACAACAAGAAATCTTTTGCCGCTATACAAATCTTGAAAGGCAAATTGGGCAAATAGCTAAGACTTAAATCAAAGCAAAGCTCAAGGATCAAGTCTACTACCTTCCCAAGCTGTTACTAACCCTAAGGGAAATGTTAGCGCAATTTATTTGAGAAGTGGGAAGGTTGCATCAACTCAAAATGACCCAAGAGCAGATTTTTCAGAAAACAGGGCAGCATCTTCATTTCCAGCCCAAATCAGTGCCGAAACCACTCCAATTTCAGTGGATACCACCCCTAGCTCGTGCCCAACTTCTTCATCTAGCAATCCTCCAATTTTGGTGGAAAACGAAGCACAAAACAGTGGCGAGACAGATCCTACAGCAGCTACGGAAAACAGGGCAGCAACAAAAAAATCAGCCCCACCCATTTTGGTTCATGAGGAGGAAGTTCCTATTCCTTTGCCTTTTCCAAATGGGAGAACTCCAACCAGAAGACAAGGGGAAGAGGAGAAAGCAAAAGAGTACAATGAATTGGTAAAACTTTTTAGTAAAGTTGAAATTAATGTACCCTTGCTGACAATGATTAAACAGGTTCCTAAATATGCGAAATTTTTGAAAGATCTTTGTGTTAACAAGAGGAAGCTTAAGGAAATGAAATGGTCAGCATGGGGAAGAATGTTCATCACTCATCCATGCCATACCTCAGAAGTGTGAAGACCCTGGCATGTTCACTGTATCTTGTGAGATAGGAAGCACCACGCTACATGATGCTATGCTTGATTTAGGAGCTTCTATTAATGTCATGCCCAGGACAGTCTTCCAGATGCTTGGCATTGGACCTCTACAGCCACTGGAGTTGTGATTCAGTTAGCAGACCGGAGTCAGACCCGCCCGGCAGGAGTAATTGAAGATGTGTTAGTTAAAGTGAAAGAATTGATTTTCCCTGCGGACTTCTACATCTAGACATGGAGGGAGAGTACCTTGCACGTAGATCCCCACTTATCCTTGGAAGGCCTTTTCTGAAGACTGCAAGAACCAAAATTGATGTATATGCTGGCACCCTTTCGATGGAGGTGGGAGACACAGTAGTCCAGTTTAGCATTTTCGACGCCATGAAGGACCCTAAGGGAAATAGTTCTATTCTGAGCATAGACACCGTAGATGAGACTGCTGAGGCACAGACCATTGCTGATGATGGTATATTTGACATAGTGGGAGGAGAGTTGGTTTCAGAGGAGGATTCATCTGATTTTTCTTGTTTTGTATTTTGTGATGATATTTTTTTGATAGCCCTATTCTTTTTAATGAGTTGTTGCAGAGATTACTCAGGAGGCATGCACAGGAGATTATTCTATAGGTGTAGGGGATTGCACAGAGCCCCAGGGACCACCACCACTTTCAGAAAGTGTAGGGACTTGCAAATTGGAGCAAGTACCCAAGGATCACCTATTCAGTTGATTGTTCACCAGATTTTGAGCCCGAGATGGAGGTATTTCTTGTAGACCCAGTAGACATTTTCATCAGATCAGGTAAGTATTTCTTCTTTTCCTTTAGAGAATTTAGGGAGATGTCTAGATTTGCATGTGAAGAATTCCTGATCATCATTTGTGAAAAATAATTGTGAAAATTCTTTAGAGGCTCCCAGACTTGATTTTATGCATTGTTATGATATTCTTGAGACAGATTATGCTAAATTGATTTTGAAAAATTTTTAGAGCCTGAAATTGAATTGTTTATTGTGAAGAATCTCTGGCTATTCTTATGCTGAAATTGAATGTGAAAAACTTCTAGAGGTACCTGAGATTGATTTTATGGATTGTGAAACTTTTCTTGATATACCTCAAGTAGAATATGCTTGTGAAAAATTCATTGAGGTACCCAAAATTGACTTTATTGGATGTGATGCATTTTTAGATACATGTTATGTAGAGATTGATGATATTGCATTTTTATCTTACCCTGCACGCTTGAGGAAGGTTTTACATGGTTTTGCAGGGTCCCAGAGATTTCTTGAGTGGGTTCTACATCTAGACAGTCTTCAACCACCTGGGAATTTTTCAAAAGAATAAAGAGGGAGGAGATGAACTTGCTTTAACTTATAACACTCCACCTCAGAAGTGGCTATTGTATTTAAATCACCTTCGGCCACCTGGACATTTTATTGTGAAGAATAAGTGTGGGGGAGTGAAGCAAAATAAAATTGAGCAAATAAAGGAAATTGTTTTAGCTACTCCTACTCCTCCACTACCAAGATGGAGATTATTCCTTGATAGACTCCGACCGCCAGAAATAAAAGGGAGTTTACTTTTTCTTGCATTTTCTTTCATTGCCTTTTTCTCTTTATGCTTGCTAGAAGTAGAATTTTCTTTTGAAATGAATTCTTGCTAATAAATGCTTGAATAGAGTAGAATTAATAAATAGGCATTAAAATGCCATTTTATGTCTTTTGGCACTTTTCCTTGATTAATAGGAATAAACGTATCCCTCTAGGTTATCTTCATAACATTTTAGAGTCTTTTGAAAACAAATTAAATTTGGTTGTTAAAACTTAGGGTTTGGGCTCATGGATGAAATCTTGGATGCTTGAGTACTACTTGGCTATGGATTCTTGATTGAGGACTTGAGATGAATTATTTTTACCTAGTGAGGGTTAGCCTTATTTTTGTGAAACATACATGTGATTGTACTCTAGAACTTGCTTAGGTTCTTTCAAAGTCATATTTCAATGTTTAGATCACTTCTATAGAGGCTAATAAATTTGTTTACCTTTCCTCACAAAATCATGTTCATTCTATTTTCTTTCCTTATTTCCTATTCCTAACCATGCTTTCTAGGGACTTGTTTGCTTGGGGATGTTCTTTGATGTGATTTTGCCCGAGACGGACAAAAGATTAAGTGTGGGGGAGTGGATAGTGTGATGGAAACATTTGAAAAAAAAAATTCATTTCATTGTTGAGTTGAAGCCAAAAATTGCCAATTGGAGTGGAGTTTGGTATCAAGATTAATGGGAATTCAGTTGTGAATTGGAGGTGAAGTAAATCTTGAAAAGAAAAAATCTGTAATGGAACAATGGTACACGGAAAAAAAAAAGAAAAAAAAAATAGAAAAATTGTGCCATGGAAAAGTTTGAAAGCAATGGAGTTGTAGCACTTGGGAAGTAGGAATTATGGAAGTTAAATTGGCAACACTTTCTGAGTTGGAATGAGTTGTAAAGTTGAACTGAGCAGAAAATTTGTGCAAAATCTGAACTAAGTGGAAACTAGTGAAGAAGAAAAATCTGTGCAAAGAAGTTTTGTACCAATTGAATTGAAGTTGATTTCCAAGGCTGTGAATTAGGGATTTGAGTAATAAATGTATCAGAAAAGCTGGATGTGAAAAAAAAAAAAGAAACAATTGTAAGATCTGAAGAAAAAGTGAGGTCAATGGAGTTATCAAGTGCATTGGAAGAAGATTCAAAAATCTGAAGTTAGATACTTGGAACATTGAATTGAAACAAGTGGAATTCAAGCTATAGTCAGAAGAAAAAAAAAAGCTGAAGAAAAAAATTCAGTACGAAAAAAAGAAAAAAAACTGAAATTTGGAAAAAAGAAGACATGGAAGAAATTATTGCAAGTTGGATACATTGAGCAGAAAGTTTAATTGAGCAAGAATTAGTCATGGCAGTGATCATAAAGAAAAGAAAAGCAGAAAAGAAAAAGAAAAAACAGTTTGAGAAAAAAAAAAAAGGAAACAACAAGAGTTAAGTTGGCACATTGAGTTTTGGCACCATGAATTAGTAAGATATTCTCCTCCAAATTGAAGATTTGCTCTATTACATTCTGATGTCAGTAGAGAGAAAGAAGAAAGAAAAAAATTCAGAAAAGAAAAGAAAGAAACAAGTTGGCACACAAGAAGGAAATTGGCACAAAGGAATTATGGAATTCTTTCATAAGATTTTTGAAGGGCATTGCAAAGCATCACTTCATCACACTTTGACTACATTATATGGACTGAAAGGAGGGCGAAAATGCATCAAGAATATCCTTGAACATCCAAGTCTTCCATTCCATCAAATTTGCTATTTTCATGTCTTTCATTTCATTTTTTTACCATCTTCTATATCTTTCACTTTTGAATAAGCTTTTATAGATGTTGATGCTATTCATGAATAATGCTAGAGAGTAGATAATAAGCAAGCCTATGGTAGTGCAAGAAGCATGTGTGTATGAGTGAGCTCCATTTCTATCATGTATTTAGGATTTACGAAGAGAGCCACCAAAAGTTTCCCTTGAGAGGTTTAGTGAGTGAAATTCATCTCAATGAATAATAAAGGTTGAATTGGTTAAGTTGTTGATTTAAGGACAAGATACTAATCTATAGAGCTTAGATTTTTGAGAATTAACAACCCTAGGTAATTTCTTTTCAATTTCTTCTACATATGTTTGAGAAAACCTAAGGGATACATATTTAGTACTTTTCGCGAGACGCTCAAGCTTAAGTGTGGGGGAGTTGATAAGCATCATTTTATTGATCATTTTATATGCTTAAATCCGTGTTTGACCCATATTTTACTTGTGTAATTGTGGATTCACCCTAGGTTTTAGGATTTATACCCTTTTTGGACCTAATTGTAAATCTTGTTATATTTGGGTTGTTTTGTCACTAAATTTTTGATCTACTTTTGTAGGCTTGGAAGGATTATGGACCTAGGTCATGTTGGGTCAAAGTTGAGTCAAAAGTGGACTGGATCAAGTAATCAAGCTCCGATTCATTTGGACCGTTCGATGCAAGAACGGTTAGATCTAGACCATCTGAGAACTTTTGATCAATCCGAACTGGGGTTAAGTCTAATCAAGTGATCAGATCAAGATCTGAAGATTTCAGCTCAATCGGAGATCATTTGACCGTTGGATCACGATCAGAGAGATCTAGACCGTCCATTCAAAGTCCAAGGTGATCTGAGCCATCCGCTACAGATCTGGCAGATCCGAGCTACCACGAGGATGATCCTGACCTCTGATCAAGATCTGGAAAATTTGAATCAAATTAACAACGATCCACCGTTGGATGAAGCGCAATCAATCTCAGTCGTCTGCTTCTTTAACTACTTAAACGGCTCCCTGTTTCAGATCTCTATCGCGTCTTCTTCGCCAGTTCGTAGCTGTTTCCTTCTTCTTCACTTTGTCTTCGATTTTCTGCAAGATTTCTGAATCGGAGGGCGTGATCACATCGTTTTCGATCCTTGATCCAGATCTAGATAGTTGGGAAGATCTTTCCGTGAGAAATCCAGCTCAGATTCGGTCAAAAACAGAGAAGGTTGAGGGTTTCGCCAGATCTGTGAATTGATCTCCTTGGTTTCGTTCTGCGCCAATTCACATCCTCTGAGCTAGTCTGAGGGTTCTCGGCTGAGCTCTGATCATCTCCAAATCATCATTTCCATCCTAAACAATCAGATCAAGGAGATCGATTGCTGATTTCAGCTTTGAGCAGAGTTTGGTTGGATCACTTCGCAGAGCTTGATTCCCAGCAATTTGTGGAGCTTAGGGGTTCGAAGCTCAATCTTGTGTGACGGCAAGATGATCTGGAGCTAAGGAGAGAGATCGGTGTTTAGTTTCTTATTGCATTTCCTTTATGTTCTAGCTGTAATTTTAATCTGCAGTTCATTTCGTTTCAGATTCTGTATCAGATGCTTACGTTTCATTTTCTGAATTGTTTCAGCAGTACTTAGGTTCTATTCTGCAATTAGTTAGCTAGTGAATTTGCTCAGTGAACCATTGTATTCAATTCCAGTGTATTACTTGTTTGTTGCTAGCGTATCAGATGAATTCTGTTTGTGCCAATTCGGTTTCTACAGATTAGGTCTTGCTTCAGTTTCTTATGTTTGAGTCAATGCAAGTTTTAGATTTCTTTCTGAATTCACATTGCAGTAGCTTTATTTCCATAGCAATTAAGGTCTAGTTCTGCATTCGGTTTTAGTAATTGCTTACCAGCTTTAATTTCTGCAATTTAGTAGCTTGCTGTTTCAATTTCATTGTGGCTGTTTCAATTTCAGTTTATGAGTGCTGAGGTTTGTATCAAGTATACATAATTTTTCTCAACCAATTCTGCTCTATTGTATTGAATTAGGTGTTTGCCTTCACTTCTTCATTTCTCTTGTCAGAATCTGAATTCCTGTTTGCATTACTGAATTTCTGAACTGTTTTCTGCATCCCTTCATTTTACTTCTGCATTGAGTTTACTGAATTGATCAAACTCTTGATCTGGAATTCTTCATTCACTCTCGCACAGATCTTATTTGTTAGCTTTGCTTTTCAACTTCACTGGTTAGATTCATTCTGCTGTTAATTCTTGCTTTCGGCACATGAGTTCTTTTGTTTGTATCAAGTTGTTTCATTTTCTTCACTTTGTATCAAGAAAGGTTTTGGCAGTGATGGATACCAAGTTAAGTGCAATTTTCAGTGTGATAGTGAGCTAGAAGTCAGTTTGTTTCATGTATGGCTGTGTTTGAATGTTAATTTTCATTTCAGCATCAGAATTGAGTTTCAAGTTTGCAAATAGGTTCTAAATGTTTGGCATTAGTTTCAGCTGCAAATTTCAGCATTGATTTGATTCACTTGCTTAGTTTTTCGCTGCCATTCAATTCAAAGATAGCTTTCCAATTTCAGATAAGTCGTTTTGGTTAGTAGATTTCCTATAGGGAAAATTCTTACTCGCTATTACCTTGTCTAGTTCACTCAGTTAATTTTGTTTCTCCTTTTCATTGCATTTTCTTGTCTAAGCGAAACCAAACCCATTTCTTATTTGAAACCCAAAAAAAAAATATTACGACACACAAACTCGAGCACGATTCACACAACTTGAGCTAGCCCTTGGAAAAATACGACCTGTGGCCCCTTTACTACGTTTTTCTTCTTTGATTGCAAAAAGGGTTTCCAGCACTTTATAAATTTTTTTAAAATTCTGATGGATCTACATTCGTGACAAATTTAATTAGCTAAATTGGGTCCACCAGCAGCTCCAGCTCATATGCCACCTTACCATCTCTTTTCAGGATCAGGTACGACCCCACATATCGCGAACTTAGTTTTCCTTTCCTCCCAAATCTTGTCACCTCTTTCATAGGAGCCACTTTCAGGAACACCAAATCTCCAACATTAAATTCCAGTGGTCTACGCCGAACATCGGCATAACTCTTCTACCGGCTCTGAGCAGCTTATATCCGTTGTCGAATTTTCTGTATAGCCCGGGTGGTGCTGTCAATGACATCCGTTGTGAGCCCCATTTCCTTCTTTTCACCACCCTCATACCAACAGATCGGAGACCTACATCTCCTCCCATACAAGGCTTCATAAGGTGCCATTCCAATAGTAGCTTGGTAGCTATTGTTGTAAGCAAATTCCGCCAAGCATAGATATCGACACCAGCTCCCTTTGAAATCCAAGGCACAAGCTCGCAACATGTCTTCTAGTACTTGATTCACCCGTTCAGTTTGCCCATCAGTCTGAGGGTGAAAGGCGGTGCTAAATCGCAATTTAGTGCCAAGAGACTTCTGCACACACTCCCAGAAATGCGAAGTAAAGCGACCATCCCTATCTGAGATGATGGTCTTGGGAACTCCATGAAGCCTGATTACCTCCTTAACATATAATTGAGTCAGTTGCTCCATTGAATCAGTCATCTTGATTGCTAGAAAGTGAGCAGACTTTGTCAACCTATCCACTATTACCCATATTGCATCATATCCGTTCGTAGTCCTAGGAAGTCCCGAAATAAAATCCATAGAGATGTCTTCCCATTTCCACTCCGGAATTGCGAGTGGCTGCAAAACTCCTCCGGGTCGCTGGTGTTCTGCTTTTACTTGCTGGCAAGTCATGCAAGTACTAACATACTGAGCCACATCCCTCTTCATTCCGGACCACCAAAACTTCTCCTTCAGATCTTGATACATCTTGGTGGATCCTGGATGCATCGAATAAGGGGTTCCGTGAGCTTCTGCCAGTATCTCCTTTCGAAGCTCCGGATCACTAGGGATACATAGACGATCCCTAAGGTAGAGTACTCCCCCTTTTGCGATATGAAAACCATCGCCCCTTCCTTCTAGGATCTCCTGTTTTATTTTCTGAAGACTTAGATCACCATTTTGTTTTTCCAATATGTCCTCAAATAGCGTGGGTGATATTGTCATGGTGGAAAGTCGTCCGGAGATGACCTCGACCCCAAAATTCATAATTTCCTCTTTGAGTGGTCGGGGTAATACGACTATGGACATCAAAGTGACACTTGACTTCCGGCTGAGTGCATCGGCCACTTTGTTTGCCTTCCCTGGATGGTAGAAGATCTCGCAGTCATAGTCCTTCACCAGCTCAAGCCATCGGCGTTGTCTCATATTCAGGTCTTTCTGAGTGAAGAAATATCGCAGACTCTGGTGGTCTGTATAAATCTTACACTGCGCTCCATATAGATAATGCCTCCATATTTTAAGAGCGAAGACCACCGCGGCTAGTTCCAGATCATGAGCGGGGTAATTCTGTTCATATTCCTTGAGTTGTCTAGAGGCGTAGGCAATAACCTTTTCATGTTGCATAAGTACAGCTCCAAGTCCTAGTTTGGAGGCATCGCTATACATGTCGAAGCTCTGATTACATTCAAGGAGGGTAAGGATTGGAGCGCTTGTAAGTCTCCTTTTTAGTTCCAATAAACTTCTTTCACAGTTTTCCGTCCATTCATACTTCTTATCCTTCCGGGTGAGAGCCGTTAAAGGGGCTGCAATCCTCAAGAAGTCCTCCACAAATTTTCTATAATAGCCTGCCAGCCCAAGAAAACTTCGGATTTCGCTGGCGTTCTTCGGCCGACTCCAGTTATTCATAGCTTCAATCTTTATTGGATCTACCATAACCCCGTCTTTGGAGATGATATGACCCAAAAAGCCCACTTGGTCGAGCCAGAACTCACATTTGGAAAATTTTGCATACAGTTGCTTTTCCCGAAGAATCTCTAACACTATCTTCAGGTGCTCAGCGTGCTCTTCTTGGGTCCTCGAATAAATAAGGATATCGTCGATGAAGACGATCACAAATTTGTCGAGGAACGACGAGAATACCCGATTCATAAGATCCATGAACATGGCAGGAGCATTTGTCACGCCGAAAGGCATAACCACAAACTCAAAGTGCCCGTACCTTGTTCGAAAAGCCATCTTCGGAATATCCTCCTGTTTTACTCTAACTTGATGATAACCAGACCTCAAATCAATTTTTTGAGAAAACAGTGGCTCCCTTTAATTGGTCAAACAGGTCATCTATCCTCGGAAGGGGATACCTGTTCTTGATCGTTACGTTGTTCAGCGCTCGATAATCTATGCACATTCGCATAGATCCGTCCTTCTTCTTCACAAACAGTACCGGAGCTCCCCACGGGGAATGACTAGGGCGAATAAATCCCTTATCCAGCAACTCCTGTAGCTGTCCCTGAAGCTCTTTTAATTCAACCGGCGCCATACGATAAGGTGCCTTGGAGATCGGGTTGGTACTCGGAACCAATTCGATCTCAAATTCCACCTCTCTATCAGGGGCTAATCCTGGTAATTCATCTGGGAAAACTTCTGGGTAATCGCATTCCACCCGGACATCTTCCAGCTCCGAGTTCTTCACTTGACTGGCATCAACCACATATGCTAAAAATCCAGTACATCCTTTGTCCAGCATCTTCTGAGCTTGGAGAGTTGATAAATATTTACCGATTCTTTTCTTTGGCTCTCCGACGAATTCGAACTTAGAACTTGCCTCAGGTCGAAAGACCACCTTTCGCTTGCGGCACTCAATAGAAGCACTGTATTTACCCAGGAAATCCATTCCCATTATAACATCATAATCTTGCATGTCGAGTACTATTAGATCGCAGTAAAGTTCCCTTCCTGCAATTCCGACCGGTACCGCACGCAGCACATGAGTGGATGTCATTATTTCTCCCGAAGGTAGGGTCGTTAAGAACCTGCAGTCTAACACTTGCGGAAGCCTATCTATCTTCTTGGTATATGGCACAGAAATGAACGAGTGCGTTGTTCCAGTATCAAATAATGCAGTAGCATACTGACTGAAAATAAGTATCTGACCTGTGACAACCGTAGAAGATTCCGCAGCGTCTTCCTTGGTAACCGAGAAAACCCTGTCATTCGTCATAATCGGTTGGGCCTCCAGCAGCGGGGTACCTTCCGGTTCCGCTTGCATATAGTGTAGTTTCGTTGGGGCACCCTAGTACTGGACGAGCTATTGGGAAGGTGTCTGGCTCCTGGTAGGACAGTAAGCCGCCATATGCCCTTCCACTCCACAGGTGAAACACCGATTTGTACCTCTTCGACATTCCCCGGGGTGCCGTTTTCTGCATGTTGCGCACAAGACCGGCTTGGCCTGTTTATTTGCTGGGCCTCCTTGTGAGTTGTTCCATGGCTTCCGTTTACCACCTTGATCTCCCTTCCAATTAGCGTGGTTGCTCTGGGACTTTTGTCCCCCTAAACGGTCATTAACGGAAAGAACATTAAGGATAATGAGAGAAAGAATCGAGGACTCCGGTGTGATCTTGATTCTTACTTTCATTCATCGCCTTCCTCTGCTGATTGATATTGTTCAGATAGTGCTCAGTGAGTAGGGCACTACTAAACAGTTCCTCGGCGGTCTGGGGTCTGTTAACTCCGCCGGCCACATTCAGAGCTATTTCGGGCCGCAACATTCTCAGCATAAGTCGGACCCTTTCTTTCTCGGTGCAGACCAGCTCGGGGCATAGGCGGGCTAGTCGGTTGAATTTCTTCACGACCTCGTTGACCGAGAGGTCCCCCTGTCGAAATTCTGTGAACTCGTCGTAATGTCTATTGGTGACACGCATGTTGAAGAATTCTTCGAAGAACTCCGACTCGAAGTCCGACCATGTCATCTGGTCCACTTGTCGTTTGGCCTTGACCCTCTCCCACCACATTCTGGCATCTCCAGAAAGGCAGAAGGACGCACACATGATCTTTTCATGCTCCGGCCAGTCTAGCAGCTCCATGGTACTTTCCACTGTCTTGAACCATGCTTGGGCATCCCACGGTTCGCCAACACCCGAGAAATTCTCCAGTTTTAGCCTCAACCACTGAATCAGATAAGCCTCCTGACGTGCTGCAGTGGTCGGGCCTGTCAGAGGGTTCTGCGTAACTGTGGGCGCAACCGGTATAGCAGTCTGGTTCACTGGGGGAGTAGTGGAATTTTCTTGCTGGTTCATCAAGGTATTAATGGTTTGTTGCTGCTCTGTGACTTGACGTTGGAGCTGGGTTACCAATTGCACCAGGTTAGGCGATGGGGTTGCCTCGTTAAGTTGGTTACTCTGTCTTCTAGCCATGTTTTTCTTCACCAAAGACAAATATGACCAATATCAGTTTCTTTTTTTTTCTACCCCTATATTATTCTAAATATTTAATTCCTAAAAGAAGATAAAGTATCATTCATCATTACATATCCTAAAGTACTTTTCATCATAAACATCGTTCATACTTGCATATTCTAGAACCATAAAACGTCGTAGAAGTGCTTACTACTATAAGATATGTAAAGAGATACTTACTTGGAAGCGGCAGGAAGAGGGCTTGATGTGTGTGTAGTGAGATGGTTACTGCTCTGATACCAACCTGTAACTCCCGCTTTTTTTTTCTTTTCATAAAGCGGCGTTACGTTAACATACTTAGGGCATGTAGACATCATAGGGCAGCGGGATAACTTTAAGACTTACACATACATGCCCTACTACCATTCCTAACATAATGACATGGGAACTTGGCATATTAACTTCATACTTAGCATCATATAATACTTAGCATCATGTCATAGAGTTCCATAAGTCACCATTCCAGCACATAAGTAGTAAAGGTAAAGTTCTAGCATCAAACAAGTAAACATATTGTTTTCTTGGCCAAGTCACTACCACACACATGCATTCTTGCCCTCCTGCTGCTTCCTTACAGTCCCTTTGCGTGATCTGCGGTATAAAGAAATAAGACTATAAGCACACAAGCTTAGTAAGACTCTTTCCTACTCACTAAAACCATTCATCACTTAAACATAAGCACATGAAACATAAACGTAGCTTTATGCTTAAATATAAATAAACTCACATGGCATGATACATGACATAACATGAGCATAATTAGAATTTACATAGCATGATACATGGCATAAACATGAACATAATTCAACTTAGCATGGCATAATACATGACATAGACATAAACATAATTAAATTTAGCATGGCATAATACATGACATAGACGTAAACATAATTCAACTTAGCATGGCATAATACATGACATAGACATAAACATAATTCAATTTAGCATGGCATAATACATGACATAGACGTAAACATAATTCAACTTAGCATGGCATAATACATGACATAAGCATAAACATAAACTAAACATTCTTACTTGACGTGATACATGACATAAACATAAACATAAAGCATGAACTAACCGGTATGGCATAAACACAGGCATGCTTTCTATCATATCATATGGGCATCTTCTTATCATAGCCCTAAGCATAAATCTTTTACTATCATGCATATTTCTTGACATGAGACATAAGTATAAGACATTACTACCATGGCATAATGCAATACATGAATGCATGAGTCTAATGCATATACATAAGGATGCTTAACTTTTAAAACATACTTTTAAATACTTAAACATCATCATAACATCATTGGGGGTCCTCGGCTTGTAGCACATACATACATCATAAGCGCGCATCCCTAAGTAAATATAAGGTAGTGAGCCCCGACCTACTAGGGTAAGGATAGCATAGTCGGTAGTCCCAGAACCGGGGTGGGCGTTCTTAAGGTGCTCATCCCTGTTGCACAGCTTCGGTAGTGCCAGAACCGTGGACAGCATAGTCGGTAGTCCAGAACCGGGGCGTTCTTAAGGTGCCCATCCCTTGGACCCATACTTCGGTTCGGTACAAGCCCATTCATAAAGTAAAATACTTTACATGCTTTATCATTAATAAAACATGACATACATCTCCATTCATAAACATTGCATGCATCTTCATTCATAATCATGGCATGCATCTTCATTCATAAACATGGCATGTGTAACGACCTGGCCCGTCTACCGGCCCATTTACCGGCCCATTTACCGGTCTCACGACCGTCATACCGTCGTACCGTCAACCATCGACTGTGTCGTCATTCATAACATGGCATGCATCTTTATTCATAAAACATAGCATGCACTTTCATTCATAAATATAACATGCATCTTCATTATAATCATAACATGCATCTTCATTCATAGAACATGGCCTACTTACATAAACATCATTCTTATTCTTAGTGTTTGCATAATCATGGCATATAAGATAAGCATTGCATTATATTCATTGAACATAACATGCTTGCATAGACATTTATCCTAATCCATAGAACTTGCATGATCATGATGCATAAGGTAAACATTGCATTTCATACATAAGCATGGTATCTATCTCAAGCATGCATGGGTAGGACTTCCATAAACATACTACCTACCATTCAAGTACATGGCATAGGACATAAGACATTCATAAATAAGCCCTATTAAGCATGGCATCCAATCATAAACATACAAACAGGAAACTTGGTGCTTAGAGTTAGGGTTATGGGTAACTTAATTTCTACCACATACTTGAACCTTTATATATACTTCATAATAAACCATAAACCATCATTCTTCAAACCCTAACTCCATCCAAACCCTAAATTCCTTGTTTGGCCGAAACCTATAGGGAAGGGTTCCATCATTCAATTAACATGTAAGATAACATAAGGTAAAGAAACAATCATACATTACTCATAAGGCCATGGGGAGCCATTAGGGCTCATGATTAGGGTTATCCCTAACCTTTATCCCTCCTTCCTTGGGCTGGCCGAAACCCTACAAGGCCATGGGGGCATGGAAAAATTCCATAAAAACCCCAATCAAACATTAAACACCAACCATACCCTACCATAGGGCCATTAGGACCTTTGCTTGAGGGTAGTCCTAACCTTTTTGCCCTAGACCCTTCTTGGGCGAAACTTACAAGGGTCACAAGACCTTGAGAAAATTCACCCAATTCACTTTAAACCCCCTTTTGAATCATGGGGATACCCAAAGTACCTACTTGAAAGGTTAGGCCCAATCCTAACCAAAAAGTCATGGTGAGAGTCCCAAACCCTAAGGGGTCTTTAGGGTACTCCAAAAATTCCCCAAAAATTATATTTATTCCATATTCATCATGATAACACATTAGAAAACATGATTTAGATTTTTAACATCATAATTATGGATCCAAAACCCATGGTGGCCGAATATGATAGGGGTCCAAGGCATAGTTTTCTCAACATCAAACTCAAAACCAACTTCATATTATGCTAAAAATCCCAAAGGAACTATTATACCACAGGTGAGGGAGTCTTACCTTGGTTGATCTTGATTATAAACCTTAGATTTGAGAGAAGGATGGAGATCTTGTTGCCTCTTGACCACCCCTAGCCTTTGTATCCTTGTAGAAGCCTTGGATCTTGGGGATGAAGCCTTAGGTGAATTTTTTCCAAGGGCGAATCCCTCTTGGGGTGTTCGGCTAGAATGGAGAAGGAGGGAGGAAGAAAGGTGACTTGATGGAAGAAGAGAAGTAACCCCCCATGCCTCTCTTTATAACTCATCAAGGAGGGTAAGTGAAGAGTCATGGTATCTCTTCATCTCCCCCTAAGCCTTAACCATAATCCACTTTATTTCCTCATAGCACTCCCTTGCTAGGTGAATTGGTTAGAGCATGCATGGTTGTACAAGAGGTCCAAGGTTCAAATCCTTGGTGCATGCATTAATTTTCCATTTTATTTTTATTTTATTTTTCCTAATATTCGAAAATCCCCTAAAAATCCCCCCATAATTATGTTAATATTTCCCATTAAAATCCCTTTATATTTTTATACATTTTTACCTAAAATTCACCAATAATCATGGTACTAGAAAGCCCATATAAGGCCCATTAGTGCCCATTTCCTCAATTTAAATGGAAAAGGTATGGATTTCTAGGTTAAAATTCGTGTTAATATTTCTAGGTCCCTCGGAAAATTATCTAGACATGCTTAATATTTTAAAGAAATATTAAGAAAATTTTTCAGGTCGTTACATAGACTAAGTCCTAACAGTTGGCAGCTTACACTTGTGCTCTTTCTATCTAATTTGCAACCAGCATAGTCAGAATCTGAGTATCCTGACAAATCAAAGGTTGAGGTTCTAAGATACCAAATCCCTACATTTAGGGTGCCCTTTACATATCTTAGTATTCTTTTTAGGGCTGCTAAGTGTGTTTCCTTAGCACATGTTTGGTATCTAGCGCACATCCCTACAGCAAAAAGAATGTCAGGTCTGCTCGCTGTAAGGTACAATAGACTTCCTATCATACTTCTATAGAGTTTAAGGTCTACTGGTTTACCATCAGGGTCACTATCTATTTTTATATTAGTGGCCATGGGGGTACTTATGCTTTTAGAGTTATCCATTTTAAATTTCTTTATTAGCTCCTTAGCGTATTTGGATTGATGGACATAGTTTCCATCCCTAGTTTGTTTAATTTGTAATCCTAGGAAAAAGTTAAGCTCACCAACTAAGCTCATTTCAAATTTATTTTCCATTATTTTAACAAATTCTTTTAGAAAGTTTGAGTTGGTGGACCCAAAGATTATGTCATCTACGTAGATTTGGGCAATAAATATATCTTTTTCTAGGGTCTTAATAAATAAGGTTGAGTCAATTTGTCCTTGTTTAAATTTTTTAGAAATTAAGTAAGTTGATAAGCGTTCATACCAGGCCCTAGGTGCTTGTTTTAGTCCATATAGTTCTTTAATAAGTTTGTAAACGTGGTCAGGTCTTTCTAAGTCCTCAAACCCAGGGGGTTGTCCTACATAAACTTCTTCTTTAATGAATCCATTTAGAAAGGCTGACTTTACATCCATTTGATATAGCTTAAATCCTTTATGGGATGCAAAGGCTAATAACATCCTAATGGACTCAAGTCTAGCTATTGGGGCATATGTTTCGTCGTAATCTAATCCTTCTACTTGGCTGAATCCCTTCGCTACTAAGCGGGCTTTGTTTCTGACTATTTCTCCTTGATCATTTAGCTTGTTCCTAAAGACCCACTTAGTGTCAATGATGGATTTACCTTCAGGTTTAGGTACTAGTTCCCAGACTTGGTTCCTCTCAAATTGGGCTAATTCTTCTTGCATAGCTATGATCCAATCAGGATCAGGTAGGGCCTCATCTATAGTCTTAGGTTCTATTTTTGAAATCATTGCTATTTGACTAAGGTTTCTATAGGAGGATCTAGTCCTGACTCATAGAGTTGGATCACTCACAATTTGATCGGTTGGGTGACTGAGTCTGGGTTTCTTGGTTTTTCTAGAACTTGGTTCAGTCTCAGGTCCGGCTGGTCGGTTTGGTTCACTATTTGATTCAACTCTTTGAGCTGGTTCGATTATTGGTTGAATAATTGGTTCATTTGACTCACTAGTTGGTTCAATAGTTAGTTCGTTTATGGGTTTAATTAAGGATTCACCAACTTGTTGATTATCTTCTTGATCAGTGTTTGATGAAGTTGGATTTGGATTTGAGTTAATTTCTTCATCGAATATTAGGTTGGTTGTTTCTTCGATTTTCTTGGTTTGGTTGTTGTAAACCTTATAGGCTCTACTTGTTGTTGAATATCCTAGGAAATGCCTGGGGTTGACTTAGACTGGAATTTTCCTAAGTAGTCTTTGGTGTTTAGGATATGGACTTTGCATCCAAAGACCCTTAGGTAGTGTAGATTTGGAAGTCTATGGTAATATAGTTCATAGGGTGTTTTGTTGTGTCGTTTGTTAATCAGGACCCTATTTTGGATGTAGCAAGCCGTAATAATTGCTTCTGCCCAATATTGGTTGGCTATGTTAAATTCATTGAGCATAGCCCTAGCGGCTTCCTGTAGAGTTCTATTTTTTCTTTCGACTATCCCACTCTGTTGGGGGGTTCTAGGACACGAAAATTCATGTATGTATCCATTTACCTTACAGAATTACTCGAACCGTTGATTTTCAAATTCTCCCCTGTGGTCACTCCTAAGTCTTTTGATTTTAGTATCGTTTTGATTTTCAATTAACTTACAGAATTCATTAAATAGGTTTAGGGTTTCATCTTTGGCCTTTAGAAACCTAACCCAGGTATACCTTGAGTAATCATCAACTATTACTAAACAGTATCGGTTTCCGCTTAGTGACTTGGCTCCGTGTGAATCAAATAGGTCAAGGTGCAGGAGCTCAAGAGTGGTTTGAGTTAGATCAGATTGAATTAGTTTGTGATTAGATCTGGTTTGTTTACCTTGATTGCATGATTCACATATTAAGTTTTCATGATTTTTAATTTTGGGAATACCTTTAATTAGGCCAAGTTGGGTGATTTTTGAAATAATTCTTAGGTTAGTGTGACCTAGTCTCCTATGCCAGAGGTTTGATTGTTCTAACTGAGTTAACATGCATTTAGGTACAAGGGGAAGGTTTATAGTGTAAATATTATTTTTCCTAGTGCCCTTAAGCATGATTTCTGAGTCTTGTACGTTTCTAATCAGGCAGTTAGAATTGTTGAAGGTCACTATATAACCAGAATCACATAACTGACTTATGCTAAGCAAGTTAAAATTGAAGTTTTCAACCAAAAGAACTTTCTTAATAACAAAGTCAGATTTAAGTTCAATAGTACCTGACCCAATTACTTTGAGTGTAGCATTGTTGCCAAATGCCACTGAGCCTAGGTTCTTGAACTTGAGTTTGGTGAATTTCAATTTATCTCCAGTCATGTGTCTGGAGCAACCGCTATCCAACATCCATTGGTCCAAATCTTTATGTTCCTACACATAAAGAGTTTTGTTGATTTGGATCCAATTAGAGTCAGGAATAACTTAAATTGATTTTCACTGCCTAGTCTGTCTCACCCAAATCTAGGGTTTTCAATCACGTTAGCCTTATAGGTTTTGTGAGACAGGTTTTGATAAAAGAATTTTTGAGAAAAACATGATTTATTTTGAAAAACTTAATTAATTTTGAAAATAATTGAATTTATTTTGAAAAGAATGTTTAAATCTACCACTAACTGAAAATTTGTGTTAGATTCGAATTTGACAAAGAATAATTTGAATTTGAATTTCAAAAATTGGCTTCCAGGTCTTGGCGAGGCACTAGGCCTTCTTTGGCAGTAGCCTTATTGGATCATCAACCCTTTCCTTGATAAAGCCTTTTAATGAAATTTCATTTTCAAAATTAATCTTTAAAAAATTCTGGTCTAACTAGTTTGGGTCTTGGATCGGTAGCTTCGGCTAGTTTCACCAGTCTAAAGAGACCAAGTAGAGAATACTTGACCTTATTAGAATTAGTTTCCCTAACGTACTATCATCTCACCTCCACCCAATACTATGTTGTCAAATTTTAGTTATGTTGGTTCAGTTCTTAAACTAACCATTCCTAAATCTAAACATGGTAAATTGCAGAAATTAAGTAAACAATCAATCATGCAAATTGCAAGCAAGAATTGAATTTTATCTAACAATAAATATTGTTTTCAATTTGGCTCCCCCTGGACTAAAACCATGATAATGGTCTGGCAAGATGTGAATCTTGTCCTTGGGGATCCAGTATTGATTTGATCCAGTTTGTTTGTTCAGGCATAGTTTGGGTACCCATGCCTGAACTTTAGGTCTGGACTGGTTCAGTACAGCAAAGTAGGATCTTTGTCTAGATTTGGTTCTATAACCTAGTCCGGATCGATTTAGAACCGACTTCTATTTTCCAAGAATCATGTCAAGACCCTTGGAACCAGAAGTGAATCGTTCTAAAGCCGCTCTAAGATCCTTAACCTGAGTTTTCAGGGAGGAGTTCTCTTTCTCAAGTTTTTCAACTTGAGTAGAGGTTCCTTCTTAAACCTTCTCAGTTAAGGGTCTAGAGTCAGCTCCCTCTTTCAGGAGTTTTACTTCCTGTCGGAGGGATTCGACTCGGAGTTTAGCTTTCGCCAAATCTCGAGAAAGATAAGAAATTAACTCATTTAACTGACTTCTAGTAAAACCACTTACCTTGATTTCGCCGTCCTCTGAAAATGTCAGTCTTCCGTCGTCCTGTTCTGATTCTGATTCGGTCTCGACTTTTTCTGAGGCGGTTAGTGCGAGTAGGTTTGACTGTGGGACCTCTTCTTCTTCTTCGGAGGAGGACTCGTCCCACGTTGCCTGAAGTACCTTTTTCCTTCTATTCTTCTTGGTCTCCTTTAGGTTCGGACACTCCGTCTTGTAGTGACCCTTCTTCTTGCACTCGTAGCAGGTCACGTTGGGCTTATTCTTTTCATTTGCGGGTTCAGCTGGTTCATCCTTTCTTCTGCTGGCTTTCCGTCTGTTGGTTTGGTTCTTCAATTCCTTGTAGTAGTTTCGGGCCAGTCGGACCAGCTTTGGTCGATCTCCTTCTTCGTCTTCTGAGTCTGAGTCTGAGTTAGACTCGGGTTCAGATTGAGGCTTCTTCTTGGTTGCCCTTCCAGTTTTACCTACAACAAAGGCAATACCTTTCTCGGCCAGATTGCAGTTAGTCTGTTCATGTAATTCTAATTCATCTAATTTAATTTTTGAAAGGTCCCTTGAAACCTTGTATGCATCTACCATAGATGCCCACAAGGTGTTTCTCGGGAAAGCATTTAAAGCGTACCTTATTAGGTCACAGTTTTCTACCTTGTGACCGATGGTGTGTAGTCCATTCATTAATTCCTGAATTCGGGCGTGGAGTTGAGCTGCTGTTTCGTTGTCGTTCATCTTGATCGTGTACAGCTTGTTCAGGATGAGATCTCTCTTGCTGATCCGAGTGTCTGAAGTTCCTTCGTGCAGCTCGATCAGTTTCCCCCACAGCTCCTTGGCACTGTTGAATGGACCCACCCGGTTCAGTTCCTCTTTTGTTAAGCCGCATTGGAGGGTCTGGGTCGCCTTTGCATCAGCTTCAATCTTCCATTTCAGAGCGGTGTCCCACTCTGTGTAGGTTTGAGGTACTCCTTCAGCATTTTTTGGAATCTCCAGTCCGGACTGGATGATTATCCACATGTCCACCTGAGTTTTCAGGTGGACTTCCATTCTGCTCTTCCAGTAGGAGAAGTCCTCCCCACTGAAGAGAGGTGGTCTTGCAGTACTGAAGCCTTCTTGCATGGCCATTTTATCTAAAATGTAAACTTAAACGGAAAAAGGAATATCCCAAGACTTGGTCTTGGATTAGTAGTGTGGGATAAAGAGAAAAAATATTTGCCGAGGGGTGTTTCACCAACCTCGATTAACTAGAAGAAATTCGAACGAAAAATTATTAAAAAAAATTCGTAAAAATTTGAAAAATTCTCAAACTAGTGGTTGCACCAAATTTGAGCTTCCCCTCTCTGATACCACTTGTTGGATCAAGAGAAACGATAGAGGGGGGTGAATATCGTTAAACGTTCGGATTAAGAAATAGAGAATGCACAGCGGAAATTAACACAAACACACGCAAACACCAAGTTTTTTACTTGGTTCGGAGTCGCGGTCGGCTCCTACTCCAAGGCCCACGGTCATTGACTGTTTTCTGCGGGCAATTCTATATGTCGAAAAAATAGTTTACAAGATGTATTACAAGACTAGTGCAGTAAACATAAAACAAGCTCTTCATACCGACGTCCGTTGTAAATTGTATTTTCGGAGCAGAGGGACGTCGTCGGCGCTTGTATCTCGAGTCGGGAGGTTTCCGGAGCAGAGCGTGAGAGTAGAAGAGCGTGAATGCGTTGGAAGTATTTGATTTCTGAAGCCTTGGGGTCGAGGGCCTTTTTATAGCCCCTAGGGGCGCCCGAAACGTCCGGGGCGCCCCCCCACTAGTCAGCTGATCCGAGTTCCTCTCGGTCAGCCCTGATCCCTTCAATCTCGGGATCAGGCTTTGACGGGGGCGCCCAGGATGCTGGGGGCGCCCGGTTTGACTGGGTCACCTCTTATCCGTTTGGCTTCGCTGGCTTCTGCTTCGTTAGCTTAAACTGGGGGCGCTCGGGACGCTGGGGGCGCCCGGGAGCATGGGGGGCGCCCGGGAGCACGGGGGCGCCTCGCCCATAAGCTGCCGAAGTACTTCTTTCGCTTCATATGTTTTGTATTCACCTTGGGGGCGCCGGGACACTCCGAGCGCCCTACTCAGCTGCTGCCTCACTCCTTTAAGGCTCTCTGAGCTGCAGACACTCATTCCTTCGGTCCTGCATCCAGGGTTAGTCCAAAACAACATAAAGCAATAATATGTTAGTTTTATACAGCCTTAGCTATCTTGGTTCTGACTTTGGGTCTCCCAAATGGAGCCCTAGGTCGAACCGACGCCTACTGTTCCCTCGACGGGGAACGCGTCCTCACCTACTCCTCTCGGGAGAATTTACCTGATGCCAACCGGCTCCTCCGGTTGGACTTTTGCCCAGCAGTCCTTCGCTAGGTGCCTAGCTGTCCTTCGCCAGGTCTTCAGTACCATGCCGTCCTTCGCCTGGTGCCTGGCAGTCCTTCGCTAGGTCTTTGTATCCTGGCATTCCTTCGCCAGGAGCCTAGCAGTCCTTCGCTAGGGCTTTGTATCCTGGCATTCCTTCGCCAGGTGCCTAGCAGTCCTTCGCTAAGGCTTTGTATCCTGGCATTCCTTCGCAGGTGCCTAGCAGTCCTTCGCTAGGACTTTGTATCCTGGCATTCCTTCGCCAGGTGCCTAGCAGTCATTCGCTAGGGCTTTTCCTGCACACTTGAGTAACATATTAGATAAACATTATACCTTAACTTTTTAACCCTTTTTCCATTATCAAAACATAGGTTCGACTTGGGTGCTTTCTGCACCAACACAATGTACCCCAACATCTTCAACACAAACTGTGAAATAGAAGTGCCTTCCTGCATCTTAGAGGTGAAGAGGAGTCTGGAGACCTCAAACCTTTCGGATCTCGCCTGCTCGTCAAACAGCTCATGAAGATGGAAGATGATGGTATGAGCATCCATATGCTCATGCTGCTTTTGTAGCTCAGATACCATAGCGGCCAGCCTGATGCAACTCGCAAGTTCAGAATCGGCCACATGTTTCTGATAGGCCACTAACTGGTCTGGAGTTGCATCTTCAGGAGGATGGTTGGGAAGTTGTTCTTCAAGGACATATGCAAGCTTTTCTGCCTTGAGGACTATCCTCAGGTTTCGAAGCCAGTCCATGAAGTTTGGCTCAGTCAGCTTATTGGTGTCCAAAATGGAACGCAAATTCAGAGAAGACATGATCAGGTGATTATCCTAGAAATACAAATTGAGCTTATGTGATAAGAATAATAAAGAATGCATCAATATACATTAATTAAATCCTATTTATTTTTTCGAATTGAATAACCCTTTTTATCAATTTGGGAGATCGTAGGAATATCTCCAAATAGGTTGATATCCAACCATAGATAAGAACAACCATGGCTAGAGTCCATCAAGTTATTCTTAGCTATGAAGGTAGGTAATTATACCGATTACATATTATACATATGTAACTATCACATTATGCTATCAACTAATTGAATGTTTGCATAAATCATTGGGTTGTTAACTCATTAACAAGTATGCAACAATATACAAAGCACCCAACTGCACCTCTCTTTACATCGACCTTGTCTGTGGCACAACAAATCGATGCTCCAAGCTTAAGGCTGACCCATTAATCAAGAAATAGTTTTAATATGGTTGGAGCTCATTCAACCGTTTAGTCAGGCTTGGATGTGTCCAACAACCAAAACTAAGGATTGACCTCTGACTCCAACTATATTAATCATAAACTAATTCCATGGTTTGAACATGTTGAGGTTCAAGCCGGGCATGGATGTGTCCATCAACCCAAACGATAAACAAAACTCCGGTTCTAACCATATTAATGGAAGGTGTTGGCCTTAATATTTTGTAAGGGGTTTTGGGTCTCATCCTTTTCTTTTATGCACATTCATGACATATAATTATGTCATGTTCTAACGATTTCCTTAATAAAGTATGTATGTGACTTAATTTATCAAGTCTCATTAATTGAATTAGGAACCAAATTTCCTAATTCTAATTTCATACTTTATTCAAGGAAAAGTTTTGGGAAACAATTTCCTGAATTATCATAATCAATTTCGAAAATAATATGTTTAAGACTTTGATTTCTCTAAATCAAATCTTATTAAATTAAGAGACAGATTCCCTTAATTCAACCACATATTATGTTCATGAAAATCTTATTTAAGAAAATATACTCTATAGGAAATAATTTTCCTAATTAATTTTGGAGACAATAATATGTAAGAGCATCACCTCATAAATCAAATAAGGAAATTATCGTTTGACAATCACCTCAAAATTTCCAAGATTTGATCACATATTTTATTTATGAAAAATTAATATCAATAACGTAATTTGGACGGCTCCCCGACGCTAAATCCAAATTAAACATTTGACAGCTTAAATTAAATTTAGGAAATTTAATTATAACAACTAACTTTAAATTGGACGGCTCCCCGAGGCTAAATCCAAAATAATGAATTTTGTAAATAATTTAATTTCCAATTATAAATTTAAATGTCAATTAATATTCCCATAATTTGTCTAGACTTTCTTGAAAGAAAGTGCCCAAAATTGTGAGCTTTCCATAAATGGAAAGTTTCCAAAAATAAAAGGTTTTCAGAATAATTGTAAGTTTCTGGTACAAAGAAAACTTACGTTTTTTCCAAAATTGAAAAATTTCCAAAATAGGAAATTTCCAAAATTGGAAAGTTTTCACAATTATCATAAAATTTCAGAAACAGAGATATTTCAAAAGTTTACGAAATTTCATGAGGATTTCCAAACTTTGAAATTCCTAAATCGAAAATTTACCATAATTGGAAAGTTTCTATAATTGAAAATTTTTCCAAAATTGAGATCATGATAAAGCTTTCCGCAAAACAATTATATGATTATGTCGAACACAAACCTCGGCTCTGATACCACTGTTGGGACCCGGTGCATGATGACATGGATGCGGGTTCATAATTTCAAAAATTAATTACGTGCAGCGGAAGGATTAGCATAAATAATTTCTCTAAATCATTTAACCATACATCTAAGCATGCAATTTTATCTTGTGTAGACATGATCATATATTTAAAATTTTGTAAAAACATAAACTAATTTACGTATTACCTCACGTAACTTGGAAGTCCAACCGTAAGCGTCCATTGGAAGCTCCGCCTCTATTCGCGTCCATGCCGAGTATCTTCGGGATGACTTCGCAAAGCCACGAGTTTCGTGTTCTCGAGAACTACTAGATTCTCCGAGAACGCGACGAGAAAAAAAACCAAGAGAGATGTCGGAAGACTAACCACAAAAGGATGGTCGGCTGGTGCTCCTTCTTGGGGCTGGTTGGCGCACGGCAAGAAGGGGAGAAGAGAAGGAGAGAAAGAGAGGGAGAGAGCCTATGCCTTCATCTCTATTATTCTCACCCAAGCCTTGCCTTGGGTCCTTTATATAGTGGCCTCTCAACCATCAAACCTCTCAAATATGGAATAACTTATTCCATCATGCCAAGTTTGATTTTATATCATGGTTAAAATCATATTTTAATTCATGATAAAAATCAATCAAGTCTCTTCTCTCTTATGGAATAAATTTCCTTATCATGGTAAATCAATCCATGATTGATTTTATAAAATAAACCAATCCATGGTTCATTTTAATTTCCATGAAAAATAAACCAAACCTTGGTTTATTATATAAAAAATTTATATCATCCATAATTTTATAAAACAAACCACACTTGGTTTATTTTATAAATTGAACCAAAAACATGGTTCTCTCCCTTTGTTGTTGCCGGCCAAGCAAAGAGGATGGAGGCCCTCTTTGGCCGGCCCATCCAAGCCAAGCCCCAATGAATTAAACTTATTTAATTCATCTTTTAAATCTTCAAAAGACTTAGCTATTTTACGCTTCCGATGCGTCTCTGAAAAATTCAGATTCGACTTATTGTTTGGCTCAACCAAACCTAATCTCTCTTGATTGGAAAATCTAATTTTCAACTCGTTTTAAATCCCTCGGATTACTCGTAGTGCGTGTGACTAAATAGGCTTTCGATTTATGTTGGTCGTCTATAATTAATCAATTATAGAATGATCATGAGTGGCACCTAGTAGTACATCATGATCCCCAATTAATCGAAAGATCAACGGTTGACCTCAGAAACAATTCTGAAACCTTTCAACAGCTATAATGAATCGTGCCCCATTCCCTTCACCATCTTATACCCACTTGGTTCAGGACATGGTCTATGTGTGTCAGTCCCCACTAGGTTGACTAGGTCACACCTAGCCTAAGTAACGTTTTCTCGTCCTACGGATTCTAATTACTCTCATGTATTTAAGAGATTCATACTCTGAACATGTCATACTCTGGCCAAAGGCTTCGAGTAACAATCCGACGATTGGCCTCGGGTATACATCTCCTCTCAAGGAGTGGTGAATCCTTTATAGGCTGTTCAAACATCTTCGGGCACTTCGGCTTATACCCAATCATCCTGGGTCCACACCTCCTTGGAGATGCTTGCTTATGATGTCAAAGTATGTCTCCATGACCAAGATGACTTGAACACCGCAAGTCAAAGGAACATCGCACTTAAGCTGCAGTAAGAACTTCACTGACATATCTATATGTAGACTACCATATGAAGTTTTACAGTAAATCACTCCAATGAACTAGTTCCCTTAACTAGCATTCATGTTTATCTCCGGACATCTCAATGTCACCAGCCAGTGAGAATCAGCTGATTAGAGAATAACCCATGCTAGTCTCAACAGAATTGATAGTGTCCGTATTTATCAATTCATCGACTAGGGACAATTTCAATACTTCACAATTGCACATGTAGAGATAATCACTCGTTGTGAATTCATCACAAATTCTCTCATGCTGTGAATTGTATTGCGGACATTCAGTAAATGAGTTTAAGATCTCAATCAAATACACAAACATGTATACTCAAATAGTGAATATTCATTTATTAAAATAAATGATTACAATCATAAGGCGATTGCCTTAGGACACTTCTCTCATATCACTAACAGTCACTGCACCACGTGTCACAGAAGATACACAGGTGGTACCTCGTCGTAGTGGGAGGGTTGTTGGACAACCTGAAAGGTTTATTTTTTTGGGAGAGTCTTCTAACTTGGTCCCTGGTGAACATAAACCAGATCCTGGACCTATGATGAGGCACTCCAAGATAAGGATGCAGATTCTTGGCAAAGGGCAATGAATCCTGAGATAGAATCTATGGATTCTAATCATGTTTGGGAGCTAGTAAAACCACCCAATGGTGTAAAAGCCATTGGATGCAAGTGGATCAACAAGAGAAAGAGAGGATCAGACGGGAAGGTCGAGACCTTCAGAGCTAGGCTTGTTGCGAAAGGGTATACTCAGAAAGAGGGTATCAATTATATGGAGGTCATTTCGCCGATAGTCATGCTTAAGTCTATCCAGATTCTCTTATCTATTGTCGCTCATATGGACTATGAGGTATGGCAGATAAACGTCAAGATAGCTTTCCTTAACGGAAGTCTTGAGGAGACCATCTACATGAAGCAACCAGAAGGGTTCATTGTGAAGAGCAAAGAGCATCTAGTGTGCAAGCTTAATCGGTCCATTTATGGATTGAAGCATGCTTCGCGATCTTGAAACATTTGCTTTGATGAGATAATCCAGTCATATGGTTTTATTCAGTCCGGATGAATCATGTGTATATAAGAGATGTGACAGAAATGTTGTGGTGTTTCTATACTTTACGTAGATGAAATTTAGCTCATTGGAAATAATGTCAAAGTGTTGTCAGACATAAGGGTATGGTTGTCCAAACAGTTCGATATGAAGGACTTGAAAGAAGCGGGACACATCCTTGGGATTAAGGTCAAAAGGGATCGCCAGAAAAGGATGTTGTGCTTATCCCAAACTTTATACATAAACACTGTCCTGGCTCGTTTTAGCATGGAAAACTCCTAGAAAGGTTTTCTACCTTTCAGGCATGGATTTCCTCTATCTAAGGAGATGTGTCCGAAAACATCAAAGGAGATAGAGGAAATGAAGGTGGTTCCTTATGCATCGGCTGTAGGAAGCCTCACGTATGCTATGTTGTGTACGAGACCAGATATCTGTTTTGCCATGGGCATGGTTAGCAGATATCAGAGTAACCCTAGATAGGGACATTGGATTACGGTAAAGCATATGTTGAAATACCTGAGATGGACTAAGGATTATATGCTGGTTTACCGGGCAAAGCAATTAATCCCTGTAGGTTATACGGATTCAGACTTCGAGTCGGACAGGGACAAAAGTAAGTCTACCTCGGGGTTTGTGTTTACTTTAGGAGGTGGAGCCATAGTATGGAGGAGTGTCAAGCAGAAATGCATGGCGGACTCCACCATGGAAGCTGAGTATGTGGCAGCCTCAGAGGAAGCCAAGGAAGCTGTATGGCTCAGGAACTTCATGATGGACTTGGATATGATTCCTGATTTGCCCAGATCTATCACAATTTATTGTGATAACAGTGGTGCAGTTGCAAACTCAAAGGAACCACGAGCACATAAGGTGAGTAAACACATTGAGCACAAGTACCACCTGATACGAGAAATCATAAAGTGAGGAGAAGTAGATGTCGCCAAGATTGCATCGGAGGACAACCTGGCAGATCCTTTCACTAAGGCCCTTTCGGCGAGAGCTTTTGATCAGCATGTGGAGAATATGGGAGTCAGATGTATGGTAGTGTGAGAACAGCAGTCTTTGAGTATAAGTGGGAAATTGTTAGGATGTATACTAAAAGACTTGTCTTTTTATATGAACATCTACATTTTGATAGAGAATCACAACAACACAGTTGCATGTTTAAATTAGTATATGCATAACAGTCTCATACTCTGCATTGTAGATAACATGGTGTGTGGTGACACACAGAAAATCATGTTATCAATCCCTTGCATAGTATAAGTAGAGGTTCACATCCGAGATGGAGTTGGACAAACCATCGGGATGGTTGTAGTGTAATTAGGTGTGGTTTGTCTTGACCATAAAATTACACTAGTGTACTTTGTGTGCATTGATCAGGACCAAAATAGAGGTGATCCAATTTATAATTGGATCGAACCTCGGTTTATTATGTAGTACAATCTCTAAATCCTGATATAATAACGGGCACTTGTGATTAGTATTTTATTTCTTTGATTTACCAATGGGCGAGATTTATTCTACTAAATCGATAAGCCTGGTAAGTTGAGAAATAATATTAATTACATGGTCTATCATTGATTATTGACAGAATCCGTGTCCTGGTGAGTCGGGATGATGATGACCCCTTAATGAGCTCATAAGGTTCATCATGTTAAACCCTGCAGGTGGATTTGATCCAACAAGATGATAAGGATGAGTGGTACTAGTCAAGGAGTTAGAAGTTGATTAATTAAAATTGTCAGTAATTTAAATTAATCGATGAGCATTCGATATCTTAAATATAGGGAGATTGATGTACTCATAATAGGTGGAGCCCATATGAAAATATGAGAGTTGGTGAGGAAGTTCAATGGAGAACCTTTAGTGGAATGGATCTTCATTAATGGATCGGATTTGGATTCATTAGCGGGCCAAGACCCAACTCCTCCTCATGGTCCCTACCTTAGCCCTATATATACCCCGTGGAATCAAGAAACCAAGAAGAATCCAATTTTTTATCACCACAACCATTGGTTATTCTTTCCTCTCTCTCACTCTCCCCTTCTCTCCCCTAGGGCACCAACAGTAAAGGAGGGGGTCTTCCTCCTTTCTTCTCCTTTTCTCTCTTCTTCTTCACTCTTGGTGACCGGACATCACAAGGATAAGGAGGAGATCTCTCCTCCTTTTGTGGTGCGGCAAGAAGAGGAGGAGAAGTGATCGGGCGGCGGTGGAGAAGAGGGGAATTCCTTTGGTGGTCGGCGGCGCCACAAGAAAGGGTTGAGGAGTTTCGGCCAGTTGGTGTTGGTGAAGAAGAGCCTCTTTCTCTTCTTCTTCATCATCTTCTTCATCATCCTCCTTGGAGCTTCCTTGTGGCCGGAGGGCTTCGGAAGCCATTAGAGGTCGGCGGCGCAAGGCTAAGAGGAGAAGAGGTGGCTGGCGGTGAACCCATCTCTAGGGTTTTGATCGGCGCGTGAAGAAGCGATTAACTGAAGCCCCTTGGTGATTCCGGTTCTTGGTAGCTCGTCACCCACACGACGTCCAAGAGGGAAGGGACATAAGGTAGAAGACTACGAGGTAAAGAGAGGTATATTTCTCTCTTGGCTCCCTCTTTGATTTTATCATTTTATGTGGCATGTTAATTAATTATCATGATTGATTAATTGCTTAATTAATGTTTGATAATTAATTATTGGACCCCGAAAATAAACACAAAAATCGGTGATCCACTCGTCGTCGTTTCCACGATCGATCGGTTAGGCGAATTACAAGGCTTGATCTTTGAGATTGGCTAAGTTGTAATTCGAATCGATTGATACGATGATGAGACGGTCGTTTGGGAGACGAGTCTCCATTCGGATTAATTAGAGGTCTCTCAAGGATGACTAAGTATTCGCTTAGGAAACCCACCAAGCCATACCCAACAAGGGGAGCCCTCTATGACAAGGGTACTCTTTTTAACCGGACAACTTTGGGTGCTACCTTAAAATGGAGGTTATTCCCATGCAATGGAGAACCTAATTGGGACTTAGTGTGTTCTCTAATTCCATGTTAGGAGATGTACTTTTTTTGGGTTTTTGTGTGTGTGTGGGGGGGGGGGGGGGGGGGGGGGGGGGTTGACCAATAACTAATAAGACTAGTAGTCTTTACTAGTGCCAAAGGATAAAAATTGTAACGACCGCAAAATCCTCTCAATATTTTTCTTTAAAATATTGATCATGCATATATGGATTCTTGAGTAATATATGAATACTAGCACGAACCTTAGCATGATTTCTTATATAGATTAAAAAGCTTAGTACTTATGGGCCTTACATGGGCTCTTCTAGTACCATGGCTATTAGTGAACCTTAGGTAGAATTTAACATAAATAGGAATGAGTTCCAATTAGGAATATTAGTATGACTCTTGGTGGGCTCTTATATGGGTCTTGCCAAAAATAAGAGTAAATGGAATAAAAATAAAGTGCATGCACCAAGGATTGAACCTTGGACCTAGAATAGAGGCAAAGCCTCATCATGCATGTACTAACTAATTCACCTAGCAAGGGAGTGCTATTGGGAAAGAGAGAAGAATTTAGTTGAGGCTAAAGGAAGTTGAAGAGGCACCATGTGAAGAGGCACCATGCTCCTTCACTTAGTATAAAAAGGATGGATGAGAAGTGAAGAGGCTTAAGTTACTTTTCTTCCACCAAGGCTCTTCCTCTTCTCTCTTCTTCCTCCTCCTTTCCTCCTCCTTGCCGTGAGCCACAAGAAGCTTTTCCCCTTGGAAAACTTCACAAGAGGACTCCCTCTTGAAGATCCAAGTTTTTCTACAAGGCTACAAGGGCAAGGGGTGTTCTAAAGTCAAGAAGGTTTTCATTTGTTTTCTCTATTCAAGGTTTATAACCAAGATAAAGAGATGTAAGACTCCCTCACCTGTGGTATAATAGTTTTTATATTGTCTATCATGGTTTAAGTTTTGGTTGGGCTCTATGTTGAGAAAACTATGGATTAGGGCTTTCTAGGGTTTTCGGCCAAGAAATCTTTTGGGGTTGGGATGATGTTAAAACCTCACTTATGCTTCCTAATGCTTTCTCATGATGAATAAAGAATGAATTGTGAGTTGTGGAATTTTTGTAGCGCCAAAAAGACCTATGAAGTTTCGACCCCTCTCTCAATTCCATGATTAGGATTAGATCTAACCCTCCAAGCATGCTTATTATGATTCCCTATGATATAATGGATGTTAATTATGAATTATATGAATTTTCCATGGACTTAAGACCCCTCTAGGGTTTCGGCCAAGACCAAAATGTTAGGGCTAGGAGTTAGGGTTAGCCCAATCATGTGTTCTAATGGCTTCTTATGGCATTGTATGTATTGTATTGGATGTTAATTGTGGATTATATGAATTTTCCATGGACTTAAGACCCCTCTAGGGTTTCGGCCAAGACCAAAATGTTAGGGCTAGGAGTTAGGGTTAGCCCAATCATGTGTTCTAATGGTTTCTTATGGCATTGTATGTATTGTATTGGATGTTAATTGTGAATTATATGAATTTTCCATGGACTTAAGACCCCTCTAGCGTTTCGGCCAAGACCAAATGTTAGGGCTAGGAGTTAGGGTTAGCCCAATCATGTGTTCTAATGGCTTCCTATGGCATTGTATGTATTGTATAGGCTTTACTTTAGTTATGGTACCTCACATGTTACTTGAATAATGGGACTCCCATCTACAACTTTCGGCCAAGCACGAAGTTTAGGGTTGGGATTAGTCTAAGGTTTCATGTGTTCTTGTTTAGGGCTTATTATGATGTAGATATATGTTCAAGCATGTTGTACGAATTTTATAATTCCTAAACCCTAATTTTATGTGCTATGCATCATGACCTTGTATTCTTATATTATATGTCATGTTTTAGTAGGTTTTATTTAGGGATGTTTTAAACCATATACCATGAACTCATGTGTTGTGAAGTATGTATCATGTTTATGTAGAATTATGCATGCATTAGGTTAAATGCCTTGAACATATGTATATTATGGTTATGAAGACCTACGCATGTTTTATATTGAATGTCATGAACTTAGGTAGTATGTATCATGTTCATATGAATCCTACCCATGCATGCTTTATGATAGATACCATGATCATGTATGTTATGTGGTATGTACCATGTATGTAAAAACTTATCTATGCATGCTTACCTTATCTACCATGATCATGCAAGCTTTATGAACTAAGATGATGTTTATGCCTTAAGGCATAATTATGTATGCATGTCATGCCTTATGAATGAAGATGATGAATGAAGATGATGTTCATGCCTTTAAGGAATAATGATGTTATGCATGAACTATGAATGATGAAATGCTAAGTATGCTTTATACCATGCTTCATGTACTAAGATCATCTTATGTTTTCAATTATGCTATGTAAGTTCTATGAATGATGAAATATGATGAAAACAAAGAAGCATGTGAAGTTATTTTACTTTATAGATGGGTTGTACCAGACCCAAGTAAGTGTTGGATCGAGAGAATACGATAGAGGGGGGGTGAATATCGTAAAATCGTTTCGGATTAGATTGAGAGAAATTACGCAGCGGAAATAAAAAAACAAACGTGAACTCACAATTTTTTACTTGGTTCGGAGTCGCAGTCGGCTCCTACTCCAAGGCCCACGGTCCTTGACCGTTTACTGCGGGCAATTCTATAATCGCGCAAGTTATTACAAAAAATTGTACAGTAATAGTGCAGTAAAAAGTACAATTATGCTCTTTGTTACCGACGCCTGGTGTAGATCGTTCTTCGGTGTGGAGGGTCATCGTCGGCACTTGAATCTCGAGATCGGAGGTTTCCGGAGTAGAGCGCTTGAGTCGAAGAGCGTAGAGGTGTTGGAAGAATTGATTACGAAGCCTTGGGGGTCGAACCCCTTTTATAGTACTCCTGGGGGCACCCGGGACGCTGGGGGTGCCCGGGACGCTGGGGGCGCCTGACACGTGCCTTCGGATCCGAGAACCCTCATCCGAAGCTCGGTCAAGGCTTATCCCTCCAGAATCGGGCTCGGAGCTAACGGGGGCGCCCAGGACACAGGGGGCGCCCAGGTTGACTTGGTCTGTTGGCTTCTCGACTGACTTAAGTTCTATCCGCTTCGTTGGCTTGGGCCCAGGGCACCCGAGGCATCCGGGGCACCCGGGACACTGGGGGCGCCCTGCCCAGCTACTGCCCCTCTCCTTTGGGGCGTTCTGAGTTGCAGAAACTCATTCCTTCGGTCCTGCATCCAGGGTTAGTTCCAAAACAACAAAACAAACAAGAGTATTAGATAATTCTTACAGCCGTAGCTGTCTTGGTTCTGACTTTAGGTCTCCCAAAATGGAACCCTAGGTCAAACCTGTTGGTGCCCCGGTTGGTTTTGATGCGATCAACCAAGTTAGGTTAGGTCCTGTTGGTTTTAATCCCTCTGCTAAGTGTGCAGGAACTTAGGTACAGAGGAAGTCGAGCGTAAGACGCAGTGGACGAGAAGGATTGAGCGGGGAAGTGAGCCGACGGGCTCAGTACAATCTGAGGGACGCGGAAGCTACGGAAGAGTACACCGGTGGAGCGAGAAGGACGTGCGCGATGTCCGAGGGACGAGAAGCCGGGAAGAAGGACGCTCGAGGGGCGAATGGCCGGAGTCGGGTTCGGGTGAGCCTAACTTCGGTTGGCCGGAAATCACCCAAAAGACGAAGACTCAAAAAGACTAGTCCAAGCACCCAAAAGAAATGAGAAAATTCGCCCAAAAGAAAAGAGAAAAGTTTTGGTGCCAAAGAAGGATCAAACCCAAGTCCTCAACAAAACACACTAACCCACTTACCAATTGGGATGAAGGGCGATGGCAATAAAATGTTGTCGATATTGCTACTTATAGATTACAACAGCGATATGGATATTACAACAGCCATCTCGAGCAAGGGAAGATAAAGTTTTAATTAAAACTTAAAGGATAATGTTACATTATGCTTTAATCAAATCCAATGGATGCAGTTTAATCACATCCGAGATCAACCATCCAGATTACATCCATGGATCAACGACCAAGAGAAAAGTGATCAACAATCCAGATTTATTCTCTTAGGCTATAAATAGACTTAGAGGTTTACTTTAGAGATTAATTCAATTCTATTGTAATTCTCTAAGTTTAGTGATCTTCAGTTGTAAGGCTTCTCCGCCACAAGGAGAATTTTTTTGAGCTTTAACCATCTTGGAAGCAACGACCAAGTTGCAACCAAATTTTTTTAATAGACGAGTTTCCACCACTTTTCATTTATTAGCCGTCTATTCACCCCCCTCTAGCCGGACCAACCCGATCCAACAAGTGGTATCAGAGTCAGGCCTCCGCAGAAGGACTAACCGCCAACTGCAGCAAATTTTAAGATGGTTGGACCAGCGATATACCCGCCTAAGTTTGAGGGGGAGTTCGCGGCATGGAAACGGAAGATGCAGGTATTTTTTACTACGGATTATGAATTATTAATTATTATGAAAAATGGCTATGCAGCTCCCAAAGACAATGAAGGAAAGATCAAGGATCCTGATTCTTGGAACAAGAAGGAACAAGTTGATGCTGTAGCAAACAGAAAGGCAGAATTTCATCTGCTGACCATCCTCCCAGAGCAAGATGTGAACCGGATCGGTAAGTACGAATCGGCGAAGGAACTTTGGGAAAAGTTCTTGGAACTGCACGAAGGAACCTCGGAAGCAAAACTTGCGCGACGAGATGTTCTTCGAAGCCGACTGACCAATCTACGGATGGAAGACGGAGAATCTGTTGCGAGATTACATGCAAAGGTAAATGAACTAATCACAAGCCCCGAAAATCTTAGAGAAAAGGTAACTAACCGCGATGCTCAAAGGTACGCTCTAAACGCGTTTCCGAGAACCCCGGAATGGACCTCGGTAATCGATGCGTATTATATTTCAAAAAATATAGAAATAAGTACTTTAGAACAGTTATTTTCTACTTTGGAACTTCATGAATCTCGGTTTGTAGAAAAGAACAGGAAAGCTGACAACATTGCGCTAAACACAAGGAAGATCCAACTCGACAAAGAATCTTCAGCGGATGATGAAGAAACAACACTAGCGGTAAGAAAATTATGTAAATTCATTAATACTAACCGCTCAAAAAGGGTGCAGAGAAAAAAAAAATGAACGGTCCGATGCTACAACTGTAATGAGGAGGGACACCTGAAAGATCAGTGCCCTAAACTAAAGAACCAACCAAAGAAGAAAAAGGCACTAAAAGCCACCTGCGACGAGACCTCGTCAGATGAATCGGAAGCCAGAGAGTTCATCGGACTTGCACTGATGGCAAGCCACCAGGATGAAGATGAAGAAAGCACCTCGGGAGAAAGTAGCAATGAAGAGAAAGATCCTAACTTCGAAACCGACCCGATAAGTGAGGTATGTCTACTTCCACCTGCTCGAATCTACTCGGTAATAAAATCCATGCTTAAGTCAATGAATAAATTGGAGATAGAAAACTCTGAGTTAAAAGAAAGATTTGGCACTGTATGCTCATCTGCTCTATCCGACCAATTAAAAACAGAAAATGAAAATTTGAAGAATCTAGTGGAGAAATTAGAAAATGATATGCATGTTTAACAATTAAAAAGAATTTTTATCCTGAAAATCTGAATTGGTATGTTAAAAATCATAAGGGCTAGATTAGAAAAATTCCTAGAAATTATATTCCTCCAAAGTTTTTGATTAACCCCGTTGATGAAAATTTATTTTGGGTTCCAAAATTTATTTTAAACTGATAAGTTTTTTTTGCAGAATTCTTTTACAAAAGTTATATTAATATTTTTCAAATATTTTCAGTCAAAATTTAAAATTAAAATTTTAAAAAAATAGATAAATAATTTATTTTTATTGATCTAATTTTTCATGATTCAGATATAGTGGAAAAACTCATTATAATTTTTATAAAAAAAATTTGAAGTATTTTTTGATTTTTTAAAAAAAAAAATTCTTCAAAAACTCGTATCTGTTATTCAGACTTTTTTTATAAATGTTTGATTTTTTATGAATCGTTTATTGAAAACTATTTTTTTCGATATAAAAAAAAATTGGAATTAACTTCGGAAAAAATATGCCTTTTTAAATTTGAAAAATTTATGGTAATGTGATTCTTTTTACTTAGAATATTTGTTATCACACTTAAAAATTTTCTTCTTCCCTAATTATATTTCCCCATTTTTTTTATGTGATCAAAGGGGGAGGAATAGTATTAAGTTAAGGGGAAGAGTAGTTTATGTTCGGGGGAGGTTATGTACATGATTGCAAAAAAATTTTTATACTTAATTCTGTTACAATATTATTATTGTTTATTGTTTGTTGTTTATCCCTAACTAAACTTGGGTTGATGCACATCAAAAAGGGGGAGATTGTTGGTGCCCCGGTTGGTTTTGATGTGATCAACCAAGTTAGGTTAGGTCCTGTTGGTTTTAATCCCTCTGCTAAGTGTGCAGGAACTTAGGTACGGAGGAAGTCGAGTGTAAGACGCAGTGGACGAGAAGGATTGCGCGGGGAAGTGAGCCGACGGGCTCAGTACAATCCGAGGGACGCGGAAGCTACGGAAGAGTACACCGGTGGAGCGAGAAGGACGTGCGCGGTGTCCGAGGGACAAGAAGCCGGGAAGAAGGACGCTCGAGGGGCAAAAGGCCGGAGTCGGGTTCGAGTGAGCCTAACTTCGGTTGGCCGGAAATCACCCAGAAGATGAAGAATCAAAAAGACTAGTCCAAGCGCCCAAAAGAAATGAGAAAATTCGCCCAAAAGAAAAGAGAAAAGTTTTGGTGCCAAAGAAGGATCGAACCCATGTCCTCAACAAAACACACTAACCCACTTACCAATTGGGATGAAGGGCGATGGCAATAAAATGTTGTCAATATTGCTACTTATAGATTACAACAGTGATATGGATATTACAACAGCCATCTCGAGCAAGGGAAGATAAAGTTTTAATTAAAACAATTAAAACTTAAAGGATAATGTTACATTATCCTTTAATCAAATCCAATGGATGCAGTTTAATCCCATCCAAGATCAACCATCCAGATTATATCCATGGATCAACGGCCAAGAGAAAAGTGATCAACAATCCAGATTTATTCTCTTAGGCTATAAATAGACTCAGAGGTTTGCTTTAGAGATTAATTCAATTCTATTGTAATTCTCTAAGTTTAGTGATCTTCAGTTGTAAGGCTTCTCCGCCACAAGGAGAATTTTTTTGAGCTTTAACCGTCTTGGAAGCAACGACCAAGTTGCAACCAAATTTTTTATTTAGACGAGTTCCCACCACTTTTCATTTATTAGCCGTCTATTCACCCCCCTCTAGCCGGACCAACTCAATCCAATAGAACCGACGCCTACTGTTCCCTCGACGGGGAACACGTCCTCACCTACTCCTATCAGGAGAATTTACCTGTTGCCAACCGGCTCCTCCGGTTGGACTTTTGCCCAGCAGACCTTTGCCAGGTCTTTGTTACCAAGCAGTCCTTCGCCTGGTGCCTAGCAGTCCTTCGCCAGGTCTTCTTTTCCAAGCAGTCGTTCGCCTGGTGCCTAGCAGTCCTTTGCCAGGTCTTCGTTACCAAGCAGTCTTTCGCCTGGTTCCTAACATTCCTTCGCTAGGTCTTCGACTCCTAGCAGCCCTTCGCTAGGTGCCCAACAGCGCTTCGCCAGGTCTTAGGGTTTCGATGCCTAGCGGTCCTTCGCTAGGTGCCTAGCAGTCCTTCGCTAGGTGCCTAGCAGTCTTTTGCTAGGACTTCAATCTGTACACTCAAGTAACATGTTAGATAAAAATAACATCTTATCTTTTGAACTCTTTGCCATTATCAAAACCCAGGTTCGACTTGGGTGCTGTCTGCACCAACAATCTCCCCCTTTTTGATTTATGGCAACCCGGTTCAAAAAGTTAAGTTAATAATAAACAGGTGAAATACCAGTTTAGTTTCCTCCCCCTGAAAGGAATCTCCCCCAGGTTTTTCAAAGGTTTGTGGGGTTTAAAAAATTTCTAAGTCTAAAAATGGAATTGATTTTTCAACACTTAAACCATTTTTCAAAAGAAGTTTTAGAAAATATTTTCCAAAAAAAATTTGGTTGGGCACTTGGAAAATTTATTCATAAAACCTTTACACTTAGAAAAATTTTCAAGTCAATAACATAGAATGTTTTCTAAACATCTTATAAAGTTTTTATTACAAAAAAAAATTTTGATAAAAAAATTTCAATCTCTTTAGCACTTTAAAAACTTTATACTTAGAGACTTTTCTATTAGAGAAGTTTAAAAATAAGTACTTAGAGAAAAAATATCTTAGGTCAAGTACTTAGACATAGTTTTTGAAAACAACTCAGATCAAGTATTTTGAAAACAGCTCAGGTCAAGTATTTTGAAACAGTTTTTTGAAAACAGCTTAGATGATTTTACTTTTTGAAGAAGGATAAAGCTTTGAAAATTTTTAATTTTCAAAAAATTAATAAAATTTAATTTTCAAATCTTCACTCCTTTCCAATCTCTCCCCCTTTGCCATATACCAAAAGAAACAAAGCAATACAGCAAAAAAAACAACAAAAAACTTGCATAAGAATATAGCAAAAGAATAATGTGTTGTACTGAACCAATTCAAGGTATAAATTTGGACCAAATCAATTTGAATTATCTCGCTCGGGTCCTGTCTAACCCAATTAGCTACTTACTAACTGTTATAAACAGTAGTTTTTACTAGGGTTAGTCAAGTTAAGTGTTTTGTTCAAGTTAGATTTTCTAAGCTTGACACTTAACCTAATTACTGTTTAATTTGTATTTAGTGCCCCAATTACTGCAGATGCACTGACTTAAAGCATCTTGAATTAAGGCAAAGACCTAAGCATCTCAACCCATTCTAAGTTATCAGTCAAAAGTACCTTAAGGTGCTTGTGAGATGCTGGCTTCTAGATCTATAGGTGCATGTAGTTCTAGGGTTAGGGCCTAAGCTAATTCCATTTGCGAAAAAGCCCTAGTTCGAAAAATAATTTTGCAAATTAAGTAGAAACTGATTTTAAAATCAAGTAATAAAACAATTTTAAGAAAAACAGAAGTAGAATAAGCCTATTCTACCAAGCATAATCCTAACTACCTTCTTAGTGAGCTAAACTCAGAATCAAGTAGGGGTTTGGTGAATATGTCAGCTATGTTAGATTTAGAGTCTACATGCTTAAGGACTATCTCACCCCTAGCTACATGATCTCTTACAAAGTGGTGTTTAACTTCTATGTGTTTAGTTCTGGAATGTTGGATTGGGTACTTAGTTAGATTAATTGAGCTTATATTGTCAATGTAGACCTGAGTATGAGTGTAGTTAAGCTGGAAGTCTTTGAGAGTGTGCATCATCCATAAGAGTTGTGCTACACACTCTCCTAAGGCAACGTACTCAGCTTCAGTTGTGGATAGAGCTACACAGTGGTGTTTTTTTGCTGCACCAACTTACTAGACTATTTCCTAACAGTTGGCAGCTTCCACTTGTGCTCTTTCTATCTAATTTACAACCAACGTAGTCAGAATCCGAGTATCCTGACAAGTCAAAGGTTGAGGTCCTAGGATACCAAATCCCTACATTTAGGGTGCCCTTAACATATCTTAGTATTCTTTTTAGGGCTGCTAAGTGCATTTCCTTAGCACAGGTTTGGTATCTAGCACACATTCCTACAGCAAAAAGGATATCAGGTCTGCTGGCTGTAAGGTATAGTAGACTTCCAATCATACTTCTATAGAGTTTAAGGTCTACTGGTTTACCATCAGGGTCACTATCTATTTTTACATTTGTGGTCATGGGGGTATTTATGCTTTTAGAGTTATCCATTTTAAATTTTTTTATTAACTCCTTAGTATATTTGGATTGATGGACATAGTTTCCATCCCTAGTTTGTTTAATTTGTAACCCTAGAAAGAAGTTGAGCTCACCAACTAAGCTCATTTCAAATTCATTTTCCATTATTTTAATGAATTCTTTTAAGAAATTTGAGTTGGTAGACCCAAAGATTATGTCATCGACGTAGATTTGGACAATAAAGAGTTCTTTTTCTAAGGTCTTAATAAATAAGGTTGAGTCAATTTGTCCTTGTTTAAATTCTTTAGAAGTTAGGTAGGTTGATAAGCGTTCATACCAAGCCCTAGGTGCTTGTTTTAGTCCATAAAGTGCTTTCGTGAGTTTGTAAACATGGTCAGGTCTTTCTAAGTCCTCAAAACCAGGGGATTGTCCTACATAAACTTCTTCCTTAATAAATTCATTTAGAAAAGCTGACTTTACATCCATTTGGTAGAGTTTAAATCCTTTATGGGATGCAAAGGCTAACAACATCCTAATGGACTCAAGTCTAGCTACTGGGGCATAGGTTTCATCATAATCTAATCCTTCTACTTGACTGAATCCTTTGGCTACTAAGCGGGCTTTGTTTCTCACTATTTCTCCTTGATCATTTAGCTTATTCCTAAACACCCACTTAGTATCAATAATGGATTTGCCCTCAGGTTTAGGTACTAGTTCCCAGACTTGGTTCCTCTCAAACTGGGCTAATTCTTCTTGCATAGCTAAGATCCAATCAGGATCAGGTAAGGCTTCTTCTATAGTCTTAGGTTCAATTTTTGAGATCATTGCAATCTAACTAAGGTTTCTATAGGAATACCTAGTTCTGACTCCTAAAGTTGGATCACCCACAATTTGATCAGTTGGGTGACTGAGTCTGGGTTTCTTAGTTTTTCTAGAACTTGGTTCGACCTCAGGTCCGGCCGGTCGGTTTGGTTCAGTATTTGGTTCAACTACTTGGGTTGGTTCAATTATTGGTTCAATTGACTCAATAGTTGGTTCAATAGTTAGTTCATTTAGGGGTTTAATTAAAGGTTCAACAGTTTGTTCATTATCTTCAGTATTTGATGAATTTAGATCTGGATTATCAGATTTTGAGTTAACTTCTTCATCAAATATTAGATTTGTTGTTTCTTGAATTTTCTTAGTTTGTTTGTTGTAAACCCTATAGGCTCTACTTGTTGTTGAATATCCTAAGAAGATGCCTAGAGTTGACTTAGACTGGAATTTACTTAGGTAATCTTTGGTGTTTAGGATATGGACATTGTACCCAAAGACCCTTAGGTAATGTAGGTTTGGAAGTCTATGGTAGTATAATTCGTAGGGTGTTTTATTGTGTCGTTTGTTAATCAGGACCCTATTTTGGATGTTGCAAGCCGTGCTAATTGCTTCTGCCCAATATTGGTTAGCTAAGTTGAATTCATTGAGCATAGCCCTAGCGGCTTCCTGTAGAGTTCTATTTTTCCGTTCAACTATCCCATTTTGCTGGGGGGTTCTAGGACACGAAAATTCGTGTATATACCCATTTACCTTACAAAACTCCTCGAATCGTTGATTTTCAAACTCTCCCCCGTGATCACTCCTAAGTCTTTTGATTTTGGTATCGTTTTGATTTTCAATTAACTTACAAAGATCACTAAATAGGTTTAAGGTTTCATCTTTGGTCTTCAAAAACCTAACCCAGGTAAATCTAGAGTAATCATCAACAATTACTAAGCAGTACCAGTTTCCGCTTAGTGACTTGGCTCCATGTGAATCAAATAGGTCAAGGTGCAGGAGCTCAAGTGTGGTTTGAGTTAGATCAGATTGAATTAGTTTGTGATTGGACCTGGTTTGTTTACCTTGATTGCATGATTTACATATTAAGTTTTCAGGGTTCTTAATTTTAGGTATACCTTTAATCAGGACAAGTTGGGTGATTTTTGAAATTAATCTTAGATTAGTGTGACCTAATCTCCTATGCCAGAGGTTTGATTCTTCTAACTGAGTTAACATGCATTTAGGTACTAGGGGTAGGTTTATAGTGTAAACATTGTTTTTCCTAGAGCCCTTAAGTATGATTTCTGAGTCTTGCAAGTTTCTAATAAGGCAGTTAGAGTTGGTGAAGGTGACTACATAACTAGTATCACATAATTGACTTATGCTAAGCAAGTTAAATTTAAAATCTTCAACCAAAAGAACCTTTTTAATAACAAAGTCAGATTTAAGTTCAATGTTACCTGACCCAATCACCTTGAGTGTAGCATTGTTGCCAAATGCTACTGAGCCTAGGTTCTTGAACTTAAGTTTGGTGAATTTCAATTTATCCCCAGTCATGTGTCTGGAGCACCCGCTATCCAACATCCATTGGTCCAAATCTTTATGTTCCTACACATAAAGAGTTTTATTGATTTGGATCCAATTAGAATCAGGAATAGCCTAAATTGATTTTCACAACCTAATCTATCTCACCCAATCTAGAGTTATCAATCACGTTAGCCTTATGGGTTTTTGTGAGACAGGTTTTGAATAGACAGAATTATTTTGAAAACGAGTGTTTGAATCTACAATTAACTGAACATTTGTGTTAGATTTGAATTTGACAAAGAGTAATTTGAATTTCAGGAATCGGCTTCCAGGTCTTGGCGAGGCACTAGGCCTTCTTTGGTCGTAGCCTTATTGGATCATCAACCCTTTCCTTGACAAAGCTTTTTAATGAAATTTCATTTTCAAAATTACTTTTTGAAAAATTCTGGTCTAAATAGTTTGGGTCTTGGATCGGTAGCTTCGGCTAGTTTCGCCAGTCTAAAGAGACCAAGTAATGTTTACTTTTTTTGAAATAGGTACATGTATATAAAATCGCATTATGAGGTTAAAGACTCATTCTGCGCATCAAGTACAGGACATCCATTACATCCAACTCAAAAAGTCACCTCATTACACTACCCACCTCGCAGCCCTTGTAATGGGCGCACACACCATACACCACTACATTCCATCTACATTTCGATGAATCACCACACAATACATTACACATAACCTTCATGTGGGATAGCACACATTCCAAGCAAACCTTCATTCAGAGATGCAGCAACCACCACCCACAGTGTAGCAAACAGCTTCAAAATCTGCAGCCAAAATAGCATCCAAAAACAGCACAAAACAGTGGCCAGTTCTGCACCAAACAGCAGTAACTCCTGCAGCAAACATCAGCAACTTCTGCAAGGAATCCCCATTAAGCAGTAGCCAAACCTGCCCCAAACAGCAGGTCAACAGAATAGCAACACAGCAGCAAAAACCAGCTTCAATTGCAGCCAAATTCTATGCCGAGCAGGAGTAAAACCAGCCCCGGGCAGCAGGGAAATCACCCAATTCAGCTTGCACCCATTGCTCCCCATTGCATACTATCTTCCTGAGAGATCCACAAAGCGATGCACATGAATTTGTACTTTACGGAAGGTTCCCTCCGCATTGGTAGGTACTCCTTCAAATTTGCGTTTGTTCCGAGATGCCCATATATGATATAAGACACTTGAGATGGCAAGGAACTAAGTAGTGTATACTTGATCTTATTAGAAGAGGCTTCCCTAACGTACTATCATCTCACCGCCACCCAATACTAGGTTGTTCAAATTTTAGTTAATTGGTTCAGTCCTTAATCTAACCAGTCCTAAATCTAAGCATGGTAAATTGCAGAAACTAAATAGACAAGAGATCATGTAATTTAAAACAAAAATAGAAATTTATCTAACTATGAAAATTATTTTTAATTTGGCTCCCCCTAGACTAAAGCCACGATAATGGTTTGGCAAGATGTGAATCTTGTCCTTGGGGATCCAATACTAATTTGATCCAGTTTATTTATTCAGGCACAGTTTGGGTACCCATGCCTGAATTTTAGGTCTAGACTGATTCAGTACAGCATAGTATGATCTTTGTCTAGACTTGGTTCGATAGCCTAACCCGGATCGATTTAGAACCGACTTCTATTTTCCAAGGATCATGTCAAGACCCTTGGAACCAGAAGTGAATCGTTCTAAGGCTGCTCTAAGGTCCTTGACTTGAGTTTTCAAGAAGGAGTTCTCTTTCTCAAGTTTTTCAACTTGAGTAGAGGTTCCTTCTTGAACCTTCTTAGTTAAAGATCTAGAGTCAGCTCCCTCTTTAAGGAGTTTTACTTCCTGTCGGAGGGACTCGACTCGGATTTTGGCTTTCGCCAAGTCGCGAGAAAGATACACAATTAATTTGGATAATTGACTTCTAGAAAACCCACTTACAGTGATTTCGCCGTTTTTTGAAAATGTAAACTTCCCGTCGTCCGACACCAATTCTGACTCGGTCTCGATTTCTTCTGAGGTAGTCAGGGCGAGCAAGTTCGACTGTGGGGTCTCTTCATCTTCTTCGGACGAGGATTCGTCCCACGTTGCCTGAAGGGCCTGTAGGACCGGTGCCGTCGATAGAGGGGGGGTGAATATCGACCGTGAAAAACTCTCGTGGAAACTTCGTAGAAAAACTCGGATCGTTCTGAACTTAGAACGTTAGTAGCACAGCGGAAAAGTAAATAAATAAAAGAAATACACAGGGACACAGCGGGATTTATTTACATGGTTCCCAACCCCCCAGGGTCAGTACGTCCAAGGCCTATGTACTCGGTGTGAATCCACTATTGGTCTCCTTTCCGAAATTTCCAGAGGCGGAGAAAACCCGTCTTACAGTGTAGATGTACAAGCACAAGTACAGAAAATTAAGTACGGAAAATTAAATGCAAACCGAACAAAACAAAGTTGAAGCTCGGCTGATATGGACCTCCGAAGTGCCGCGCACTTCCTCCTGGAGCCTCCCGGTCGTAGAGCCTCGTCTTTAGCGTGTTGTCGTCGGTCAGAATGATTAGAATGGCACTTAGCAGTTGTTATTGAAGCAGAGGGGTCGAAGCCCCTTTTATAGCACTCCTGCGGGCGCCCTGGATGCTGGGGGCGCCTCGATAAACCCGGTCAAACCTTATCCCCGCGTCGACCTCGCCGCAGCTGATAAAACCTTTGACCAGGGCGCCCCGGACCTCCCGGGCGCCCTCATGAAGGCTTATCTGTGTTTCGAACTCGAAACAGCAAATACAAGTTTCAACCAGGGCGCTCCGGACGCTCCGGGCGCCCCGCTTGACACCTATTCTGCTTACCAAACAAGACTGCCATTTTCTTGCTTTAGCTTGGGCGCCCCAACACTGGGGGCGCCCTGCTTCAGGGCCTCTAGCAGGTTTGCTTTGTCTTCCAATCTTAGTACCTGCAAGATACATAAACACAAAGCACATATACATATAATATTAGCCTTAAGGACTTGGTTCGGACTTCGGATCTCCACGAAACCCTAGGTCGAACCGGCATAGGTTCCCAACCCCGAGAACTCGCCTTTCACCTACTCCTTTCAGGAGACGATTGCCACCCAGTCCTTCGGGTGGACTTTTGCTTAGCTTCCGATACTTCCGGACCTCGAGACGCTCAAACCCTGACCCATCTCTACTCCTGTCCTTAGTCATCGCTCAGCTAAGTTACATAGTCCCTTGGGCCAAGACTTCATTCCCTAGCAGTCCTTCGTCAGGTGCCTAGCAGCCCTTCGCTAGGTCATCGTTACCAAGCAGTCCTTCGCCTGGTGCCTAGCAATCCTTCGCCAGGTCTTTGGTACCAAGCAGTCCTTCGCTTGGTGCCTAGCTGTCCTTCGCTAGGTCTTAAACTCCTAGCAGCCCTTCGCTAGGTGCCTAGCAGCCCTTCGTCAGGTCTTAGGGTTCCGATGCCTAGCAGCCCTTCGCCAGGTGCCCAGCAGCCCTTCGCCTGGTCTTAGGGTTTCGATGCCTAGCAGCCCTTCGCTAGGTGCCCAGCAGCCCTTCGCCAGGTCTTAGGGTTTCGATGCCTAGATTAACTAGGACTTTTCTTCAACTTAGGTTACTTCTCCTTTGCTCCCCTTTGTCTGTTCAATGTATCACTGACTTAAGTATATTGTCAATCATTAAAACACTTAAAGGAGAACATCATTGATGCAACTTGCACCAACAATCTCCCCCTTTTTGATGTTTGACAATAACTTAAGTTAGATTGGTTGAAGGGGCTAACTTACTATCCTTGGGATAAAAAAAATAAAAAAAATGATATAAGTTTTGAAACAATATTTTTGATCTTTGGGAGAAAATTTTTCTAATTTAAGCACACCTCTCCCCCTTTGTCATACATCAAAAAAAATTTAAGAAAATACTTGCACCAACAATGAAAACTTTTAGTTCTTTTTGAAAATACTTAGTGCAAAATTTTTGAAAGCATTGCATTTTGAATGATATATTGCATTTTTTTTTGAAAAATGCGTAATTTTGAAAAAGATGCTATGTACTTTTGAAAGATTATGTAATTTTTGAAAAATATAAGTACCTTTGAAAAATGTATTGAATTTTTTGGAAAAATTAAGTACTTTTGGAAAATGCATAATTTTTGAAAGAATGCTATTTTGGAAAATATAAATTTTATGCATATTTTGCAAGTACTAACTATTTTTGAAAAAGATGAGACTTTGAAAAATATAAGTAATTTTTGAAACATAATATTTTACTTGACTAGGTTTCTTTTCCAGTCTGACACAATCCTAGGAAACCTTGTTAACCACAAGGACATTTCCTAAGTGTCCTGGAAATTCTTCAAACTCAAGTAAATATTAACTGAATTTTTCCAAAAATGATAATACTTTTGAAAATATATGCTAGTGGATTTTGAAAAATGTGTGAACTTTTGAAGACCCAATATTTTACTTGACTTGGTTTATTTTCTAGTCTGACACCATCCTGGGAAACCTTGTTGACTACAAGGATATTTCCTAAGTGTCCTGGAAATTCTCCAACCCAAGTAAACATTATTTCAAAAATAATTTCATAAGTCACACAAATTCTAACAAATAGAATAATAGTATTTTGAAAGACTTAGATTTTTAGCAAGATTTTGAAGATATGAAAACATGTTATTAAATAATTCTTTTAATTTGACCTCCCCCTAAACTTGACTCAGTCCTGGGAAGCTTGTTGACCACAAGTACTCTTCCTCTGAGTCTTAAGGTTTGATTCAGATTAAAAAGAAATATTTAACAAAAAAATGATTAATTACCAAAAAAAACTTTTCTGAAATTCTTCTTTTGACTCAGACTCCCCCTAAATTTGACACATCCTAGGAGTCCTTGAAGATCATGAAGTGGACCTTTCCTCTGTGTCTTTAGGGTTTATCAAAGTCAAAGAAACTGGTAAATTTTTGAACATATAATTTTTACAACATAAACCCTTTTTGAAAACACAAGCAATAATGATTTACAACACAGTTTTCGAAAAGTATTTTTCAAATGATAGTAATGTTTAAAGTGCAGTTTTTGAAAACTATTTAAAAAAAATGAAAAGTACTCCCCCTGTAGCCGATACCGTTTGACTCTATCTAAGTGCCTTAAGGAACTTTAGTGTTGTCCTAAGAGGCTTGTGTCTAATTGTGTGAGTCAAACAATTTTCAAAAGAATATAATTTTTGAAAGCATATACTGTATTGGCAATCAACAAGCATGAAATCCATACAAACATTATTATGTTGAAGCACTATTTTGAAAATATATTTTTAGAAAAATATTCTAGCAATTTTGAAAGATAATTTTGAAACATGCTTATCAATTCATTAGTCCTTAACATCTCACCCATTCTAGATGTATTAATACAGTAAGCATGATTGCCTTATAGGTGTATTGTGAGATGCTTGAATCATTTTTCTTAATTTATTATTAACTCTAAGATTTAATTGAAGCTTGTGTTAGATTTGAATTTGACAAGAAGTAACTTGAATTTAAATTTCAAAATTCGGCTTCCAGGTCTTGGCGAGGCACTAGGCCTTCTTTGGCCGTAGCCTTATTGGATCATCAATCCTTTCCTTGACAAAGCCTTTTAATGAAATTTCATTTTCAAAATTACTTTTTGAAAAATTCTGGTCTAACTAGTTTGGGTCTTGGATCGGTAGCTTCGGCTAGTTTCACCAGTCTAAAGAGACCAAGTATACTGGATCTTATTAGAATTGGCTTCCCTAACGTACTATCATCTCACCGCCACCCAATACCAAGTTGATCAAGTTTCAATTATTCTTTTTCCTATAGCCGTTCTAATATATGCATAAAATTTAAATATGAAAGACATGTCATATATTTGAAAGAAGTAGCAAATGCATGACATGGCAATTATGCATGAGTCAAGCAAGTCCAATCATTATTTAAGTTTCTAATGATGTATCAAATTCCCGATTTGATACATGTCATGTGAACCCGCGAATATATCAACCCACTTTGACATATTTAATTGTTATAGTTTGGGTAAAATTTTATTTTAGTACAAGTTTAACATGTTTAACGATTAGTTGGAGATTATATTGATTAAGGATTAAGAATTAATTGATGTCGAATTAATTGAATTTGAATTAACTAAGATTAAATTATTAATTAATTGAATTAATTTGAATTAAGTAAGATTAACATTAATTAAGATTTAATTTCAATTGAATTTAAATTTAATTTAAATTTAATTTAGATTTAATTTATTTATTTGATTTAAATTGAATTATTTGAGTTAATTCGAATTTAATTTAATTTGTTTGAATTGATTGAATTAATTTGAATTTTATTGAATTTATTTGAATTAATTGAATTAATTTGAATTTAAGTTAATTTGAAATTCATTTAGATTTAATTTGAATTTGTTAAGATTTAATTTAAATTTAATTAAGATTTAATTTGAGTTTAATTTAGATTTAATTTGAATTAAATTTGATTTGAATTTAATTTAATTTGAATTTAATTTGATTTGAATTTAATTTAATTTGAATTTAATTTGATTTGAATTTAATTTAATTTGAATTTAATTTAATTTGAATTTAATTTAATTTGAATTTAATTTGATTTGAATTTAATTTAATTTGAATTTAATTTAATTTGAATAATTAATTTGAATTTAATTTAATTTGAATTTTAATTTAATTTGAATAATTAATTTGAATTTAATTTAATTTGAATTTAATTTAATTTGATTTAAATTTAATTTGAATTGAATTTAATTTGAATTTAATTTAATTTGAATTGAATTTAATTTGAATTTAATTTAATTTGAATTTAATTTAATTTAAATTTTAATTTAATTTGAATAATTAAGATTTAATTAATTTGAATAATTAAGATTTAATTAATTTGAATTGATAAGATTGTAATGATTAATTAATAGTTGTAGATTTAAATTCATCATTTTCATTATTTCGAAAATTTCTTCTTCACCTTTATCTATCTTTTCAAATTTTTCTAACAATTCGGATTTATTTGAACCTTTGTAATTTTTATTGACTATGACCCTAATCTTAGATAATTTCATATCCTCTGCATCCTTAAAATTATATCTTTTAGTATCCTCAAGATAGGAGGAGTAATTCGGGCCACTAGTTAAGGTTTTGTAATAACTTTCAAGATTATTTATAATTAAGTTATTATCTAGGTGAATTTTATCTTCAAGAATATCCTCAGAATTATCCTCAGACACATCTTCAATATTTTCAAGAAATTCAAAATTAATCTCTAGATTATCCTTAAGATTTTCAGAATTAATTTCTGGATTATCTTTAAGATTTTCATAATTAATTTCTGGATTATCTTTAAGATTTTCATAATTAATTTCTGGATTAAATTTACTTGAATTAAAATTATCAGAAGTAACATTATCAGAATTTATTTTAGAAATCACTGAATTGATGTTCTGGACTAAATAGTTAATTTCGGATATTTCAGTCATATCTATATTTTCTAATTTGACATGCAAAAAATTAATTTTACTATGCAGTAAATCTAATTTATCAGAAAAATTAACTAAATTATCACAAGGTAGTGCAGGAATTTGTAACATCTTTGAAACATAAATCTTGCATACTTTCGCCGGACACTTGTTTTTGTAGTGTCTGTATTTCTTGCATTTGAAGCATCTTACGTGATCCTTATTTTTCCGGACTCCTGGCGCTAGTGTCTCCTTTGCCGCCGGTGGTGTAGATCGAGTATTACGAGTAGGGCACTGATTTTTATAGTGCCCTCTCTCCCTGCATATGGAGCACGTGATATGAAATTTAAAAACAGACATTTAAATAAAATATACCTGATTCACCCCTTAGCTCCCCCTCAACTCCTGGCGTCGTTGCTCCGTCGGCGGTTAGTCCGGTGAAGAGCGGCTCGGCTCTGATACCAATTGTAAGATCGGTGCCGTCGATAGAGGGGGGGTGAATATCGACCGTGAAAAACTCTCGTGGAAACTTCGTAGAAAAAATTGGATCGTTCTGAACTTAGAACGTTAGTAGCACAGCGGAAAAGTAAATAAATAAAAGCAATACATAGGGACACAGCGGGATTTATTTACTTGGTTCCCAACCCCCCAGGGTCAGTACGTCCAAGGCCTATGTACTCGGTGTGAGTCCACTATTGGTCTCCTTTCCGGAATTTCCGGAGGCGGAGAAAACCCATCTTACAGTGTAGATGTACAAGCACAAGTACAGAAAATTATGTACGGAAAATTAAATGCAAACCGAACAAAACAAAGTTGAAGCTCGGTCGATATGGACCTCCGAAGTGCCACGCACTTCCTCCTGGAGCCTCCCGGTCGTAGAGCCTCGTCTTTAGCACGTTGTCGTCGGTCAAAATGATCAGAATGGCACTTAGCAGTTGTTATGAAGCAGAGGGGTCGAAGCCCCTTTTATAGCACTCCTGCGGGCGCCCTGGACGCTGGGGGCGCCTCGACAAACCCTGTCAAACCTTATCCCCGCGTCGACCTCGCCACAGATGATAAAACCTTTGACCAGGGTGCCCCAGACCTCCCAGGCGCCCTCATGAAGGCTTATCTATGTTTCGAACTTGAAACAGCAAATACAGGTTTCAACCAGGGCACCCCGGACGCTCCGGGCGCCCCACTTGACACCTATTCTGCTTACCAAACAAGACTGCCATTTTCTTGCTTTAGCTTGGGCGCCCCCAACACTAGGGGCGCCCTTGATGATGGGGGCGCCCCCAACACTGGGGGCGCCCTGCTTCAGGGCCTCCAGCAGGTTTGCTTTGTCTTCCAATCTTGGTACCTGCAAGATACACAAACACAAAGCACATATACATATAATATTAGCCTTAAGGACTTGGTTCGGACTTCAGATCTCCACAAAACCCTAGGTCGAACCGGCACTTTGTAGTAGTCCCGAGCTAGCCGAACCAGCTTAGGTCGATCTCCTTCGCTTTCTTCTGAGTCCGAGTCTGAATCAGACTCGGGTGCAGGTTGAGGTTTCTTCTTGGTCATCTTTCCAGTTTTACCTGCAACAAAAGCAATGCCTTTCTCGGCTAGATTGCAGTTAGTCTGTTCATGTAATTCGAGTTCCGAAAATAATTCATCTAGTTTAATTTTAGACAAATCCCTTGAAACTTTGTGCGCATCTACCATAGATGCCCACAAAGTATTTCTAGGGAAGGCGTTAAGAGCATACCTGATAAGGTCACGGTTCTCTACCTTGTGACCGATGGTGTGTAGACCGTTCATCAGCTCCTGAATCCTGGTGTGGAGCTGAGCTGCAGATTCGCTGTCGTTCATCTTGATTGTGTACAGCTTGTTCAGCAGAAGGTCCCTTTTGCTGATTCGGGTGTCGGAGGTTCATTCATGTAATTTAATTATCTTACCCCAAAGTTCCTTTGCACTGTTGAATAGACCCACCCGGTTTAGCTCCTCTTTGGTTAGGCCGCATTAGAGTGTTTGGGTTGCTTTAGCATCAGCCTCGATTTTCTTTTTGAGTGAAGTGTCCCATTCAGTGTAAGATTGTGGCACTCCTTCAGCATTTCTGGGGATTTCCAGACCGGATTGGATAATTATCCACATGTCCACCTGAGTTTTCAGGTGGACTTCCATCCTACTCTTCCAGTAGGAGAAATCCTCCCCACTGAAGAGTAGTGGTCTGGCGGTACTGAAGCCCTCTTGCATGGCTATTTAGGAATTACTGAAAAGAGAAAGAGAGAGAAAAAAAAACGTCCCAAGACTTGGTCTTGGATTAGCAGTGCGGGAAGAGAAAAATAATTTTATCGAGTGGTATTGCACCAACCTCGATTAACGAAACAAATTCGATTAAAAAAAAATTCGAAGAAAAAATCCGAAAAAAATCTCAAATTGGTGGTTGCACCAAATTTGAGCTTCCTCGCTCTGATAAAATTTGAGCTTCCCCGATCGAGAGAATACGATTGAGGGGGGAGGGTGAATATCGTAAAACCGTTTCGGATTAGATTGAGAGAAATTACGCAGCGGAAATAAAAAAACAAACGCGAACACACGGTCTTTTACTTGGTTCGGAGTCGCAATCGGCTCCTACTCCAAGGCCCATGGTCCTTGACCATTTACTGCGGGCAATTCTATAATCGTGCAAGTTATTACAAAAATTTGTACAGTAATAGTGCAGTAAAAAGTATAATTGTCACGCCCCGAGACCGGCGGAGTTGCTGATCCAATATAGAATCGGACAGCACCTCCCCTGTCCGACGGACAATTTACACACACATACAAACACACGCAGATAATAATAGGCCTCAGGCCTCAATACAGATATATAAGAATACTAAAACGAAGTATAATACAGCGGAAAACTATAAAACTCACCAGAGCTGCCCCTAGGGCAGACACGCAGCAAAACAAAGACCCAAAGTCCAACAGAGGACTCAAAAATACAACGCCGAATGAATAAAGCACGAATACAGACTCGTGACATAACACTCGACTACAATGCATAACAAATGCGAAGAATAGAAATAAAGGAACGCGGAAGCACCAGCTACGGAGTAGTAGGGACCCTGGGACTGGCAACTGGGCTCCTCCGGCGGCTATCAACCTGAAAAACAAAATATTACGACGGGGGGTGAGTCCAAGTGGACTCGCGGGTATATAGAAAGATATGCATGGCGGTAAAATAGCTGAATAAGCTATAAGGAAACAACATGGATACAGTCTCAATAGAAATATCAGAATATGCAAAACTGAACATACATACCAGTAAATCAGCCTATCCTGATCATATAAAGGACTCGTACCATGCGAGCTAGTGCAGGGTCAGTATACCACACATATACCATAAATCCTGTATGTGCATGTCAAACAAGTGCAGCAAATAAATGCAGCAAACACAATCAAGTGCACAATGCATCGTATGCATATGATGCAATGTCATGGTCACCCCCTAACACCAGTCAAGCCACCGAGACAGGCGATACTGTGTCGGCCGAGTGGGTAGAGCTGTGACACTGTACGCACCCTGCTATCACTGCTCCTGAGTGACCGAGTGGACAGGATGCTGGTGGAGTGAACACTCCGCCCCATGTATATATGGGGGAGATATCTCTCTCATCTTCTCTGGTCTATGGGAAGAGAAGGGATCCCTGCTTGCTACCACGCTCCAAAACCACTACCCATGAGCGGTTGAGCGGAGCAATACAGAGCAAATGCACACACGCTACGGTATCCACTAACCCATGAGTGGCCGTGTGTGCAGAACATGTGCCAGAGGACGTCAGGCTCAACCACAAGGGAGTCGCTGATCGCCGGCATGCAAACAGTGCAGGTATGGTGCATGACTCCAATACATGCAAACCCTACCAGGTCATCGACACATGACTCAATCTAATATGCACAGGTCATAATCATGAATCATACCCAAACATCATGTCTAGATACACATGCAAGTATAACTAGAATCAACCCGTGCAATCATATCATGGCATGCTAATCAATATCTACAGACTTATGCTTTTACCAATACTATACAGATTCAGATAAACAAATGGCGAGACTGTATAGAAGTAAAATCAGATCACTCTAGGGTCAAGCATAAGTATCAAGCAGGATAACAAAACGGTAGCAGGTAAGGTAAACAAGGTCCTACTGCATAAATAAGTGCAAGCCATGCATAAAGATAAACTGGATCTAAGAAAACAAGCAGGAAGTACCCGCCTCCAATAGATGAAGTCCGTATCAACTGGATAAGAACCACCCACCAATAATCAGCACAATAATCAAATCAAGTCCCTGGATAAAGGATACATTTATATTAGCTATTACAAAATTAGTAAATAGCTAAATAAATCCCTAATCCCTTCTAGGGTTAACTTAATCGTTCCTTTCCATTTAATTACCTTTAATTAAATGAAAGGGGTCCAATTAACCCGTGTAGTTAAGATCAGGTTCCCTGTATCAAGGATTTATTTAATTAGCTATTATCCAAATGATAGTTAGCTAATTAATCCCTAAACTAAACCAGGGTTAACCAAATCATTCCCTTTCCATTTTAATTTTCTCTAATTAAATGGAAGCTCTCTAGTTACTCATTGTGGTTAGAATTAGGTCCAAAGCCAAGTTCAAATTCACCCCGCTTAATCATTAGGTTTAAGTTTCAACAAAATCACAAAACTTACCTCTTATCCACTGTTTCCACAGCTCGGTCAACTGATTAGGATCAACGCTATAGCTGAATCCATAGTTAGCTCACGGCAGGGACCAATATCCTATCAGAAATCCAATTTCAGGGAGAAATAATTTGCCACAGAATCCACCCTAGGAGTTGAAGCCGAATTCCAATTCCAACTGCTGGAAATCAGAAAGTGAATTGAACTCACCTTGACCACTCACGGCAGGGATACAGAACGAGGTTACCTGAGCTCACGGGTGAGCTCCAAGCCGCCAACTCCGAGAGGGAATCACACACACATGCAAGGTCTAACCAATCTAGCCGGAATCGCGTTGCCTAGTATCAGCGATGGTTATCCCGCTTCGTCCTCAACCGGAGCAGCCAAATCTGGGCTCAGGGAAGAAGGATGAGTCCAACTACCTCAGCTCAAAGGATTTAGACGGAATAACCTTAACATACCTCCGGTGGTGCTCCGACAGTGCGAAGGAGTCGCTGGCCGATTGGCCTCGAGCTCTCGACGATGGCTTGGCTCCAATTAGGGTAGACGAGAGAAGAGGAGCCGACGTCGCTTCCGTTGGGTCAGATGAGAAAGGAGCCGAGGCTCGCCGGCGCCGGTTGTTGCTGGGCTGCAGCTAGGGTTCGTCGGAGAGGGTGTGTGGCGCTGTTGGCTCTCGATCGGGAGTGGAGGCGGCTGCGGTTTAGGCTAGGGCACGAGGTCTCGATCGGCTGTGGGGGAAGCAAGGCCGGAAGTTGGCTTAATTAATGGAACTTTTGCACTTTGGTCCAAGAAATTTTAGTCTAATCGCAATCTCATCCTTAGGGTGTATAATTCCCTATCCATCAAGCCCTTAAAACTATTTGTTTTAATTAAGATTTAATCCCTAATTTATGTCCAAGGTTTCAGAAGCCCCGGAACCCAGCTGGTAATCCTCCGAAAATTACCGGGACCTAGTCAAAAGTGTCGGATTTAACGTCCTCCCCCACTAATAAAAATTTGGTCCCCAAATTTCGATATTCACTATAGTAAACACTACTAAAAAGTATGCTGATATAAATACTGAACAGTAACTAATCACACATACCTCAAGTGAATAGGTGAGGGTAGCGAGCTCGGATGGCATCCTCAAGCTCCCAGGTAGCCTCCTCATCTGAGTGATGCTGCCATCCGACTCTAACCAACCGGATGGTCTTGTTCCGCAACTGGCGCTCTCTGTAGCCCAAAATCCGGGTCGGAACCTCCTCATACGTAGTATCCGGCTGCAGGGAAACAGATACGTCTGACAGCACATGCGTAGGGTCTGGTACATACCGTCTCAGCATCGATACATGAAATATGTCGTGCACTCCAGACAGGGCAGGTGGTAATGCCAGACGGTAAGCTACTGCTCCAATCCTCTCCAAAATCTGGAAAGGGCCAATGTATCGCGGAGCAAGCTTACCTCGAAGACCGAATCTCTTCACCCCTTTCGTGGGTGAAACACGAAGGAACACATGGTCGCCAATGGAGAACTCCAGAGGTCTCCGTCTCCGATCCGCATAACTCTTCTGTCGATCCTGTGCCTCGGACATCCGTCGTCTAATAGTACGGACCAACTCCGCCTCAAACTGTGCTCTCTGAGGTCCTAGCAACTGGGACTCTCCAACATCCTCCCAGAGGGTGGGTGTCCGACAAGGCCTACCATACAACGCCTCATACGGTGCCATCTGTATAGCCGCATGATAGCTGTTGTTGTAGGCAAACTCAACCAGGTGTAGATGATCCTCCCAGCTGCCTCCGAAATCCACAACACAAGCTCTCAATAGGTCCTCTAGAGTCTGAATAGTCCGCTCTGACTGCCCGTCGGTCTGCGGATGGAAAGCGGTACTGAACCTCAACTCGGTACCCATGGCCCGCTGCAGACTCTGCCAAAAACGTGATGTGAAGCGAGGGTCTCGGTCTGATATAATGCTCATCGGAACACCATGCAGCCGAACAATCTCTCTACAATATAACTCTGCTAGTCTGTCCAAGGAGTCTGTCCTCCGAATGGCTAGAAAGTGTGCAGATTTGGTTAATCGATCAACGATCACCCAAATCGCATCGTGTCCTCGCTGAGTCCTCGGTAATCCCATCACGAAGTCCATAGTAATGTGTTCCCACTTCCACTCGGGAATGGGAATCCTCTGAAGTAGTCCAGCAGGTCTCTGGTGCTCGGCCTTAACCTACTGGCAAACTAGGCATCTAGCTACAAAATCCGCGATGTCTTTCTTCATGCCGTTCCACCAGTAGGAACGCCTCAGGTCTCGGTACATACGGGTCCCGCCCGGGTGGATGGCAAATCGGGAGCGATGAGCCTCCTGGAGTAACTCCTCTCGGACCGGATGTGACTCGGGTACGCAAAGTCTCCCTCGGAAGTAGAGAGTACCCTCGTCATCTCTGGTGAACTCAGACTGCTGTGCTGAAACTATCTGGCTGCCGAGGGACTGTAGGTGCTGATCAGTGGCCTGGGCCTCTCGAATCCTCGTCCGGATGGAAGACTGAGCAACCATAGTCACTAGAATACCCTGCTCAGTCCGACCCTGCTCCTCTAGACCCAACTCTGAGAAACCCTGAACAATCTCAGTAACTGATGCCCAGAAGCAGGCCAAAGTCCCTCTGGATTTCCTGCTCAATGCGTCCGCCACAACATTAGCTTTCCCTGGATGGTAGCTAATGGTGCAATCATAATCCTTCAGGAACTCCATCCACCTCCTCTGTCGGAGGTTGAGTTCCTTCTGCGTAAATAGGTATTTGAGACTTTTATGATCAATAAAAATCTCAAACGTGATACCGTATAAGTGGTGCCTCCAGATCTTCAGAGCAAAGATGATGGCTGCAAACTCCAGATCGTGAACAGGGTAGTTCCTCTCATGCTCCTTCAGCTGTCTAGAAGCATAAGACACTACCCGCCCATGCTGCATCAGAAAGTGCCCAATCCCTGATAGGACGCATCCGTATATAGCACAAATCCGTCCTCTCCTGCTGGAAGAACGAGGACGGGTGCAGACACTAATCTCTGCTTCAGCTCCTGGAAGCTGGACTCGCAAGCCTCTGACCATGTGAACTTCACGCCTTTCCTGGTAAGGCGTGTCAAGGGCATAGCAATCCTCGAGAATCCCTCTACAAATCGTCTGTAGTAACCGGCCAGTCCCAAAAAGCTACGAATCTCCTGAACAGACTTCGGCTGCTCCCAACTGGTGACAGCCTCGATCTTCTGGGGGTCTACTGAAATACCTTGACTGGAAACTACGTGGCCCAGAAAACCAACTGAGTGTAGCCAGAACGCGCACTTGCTGAACTTCGCATATAAGCACTCCCGTCGGAGGATCTCCAGAACAATGCGAAGGTGCTGCGCGTGCTCCTGCTCAGAACGTGAATAGATCAAGATATCGTCGATGAAGACAATCACGAACTGATCTAGGTAATCCAGGAATATGCGGTTCATCAGATCCATGAACACCGCTGGAGCATTGGTAAGCCCAAATGGCATTACCAAAAACTCATAATGACCATATCTGGTGCGGAACGCTGTCTTCTGGACATCTGCCTCTCTGACCCTCAACTGATGATATCCGGATCGCAGATCAATCTTAGAATACACTGAAGTGCCTCTGAGCTGATCAAACAAATCCTCAATCCGTGGCAGGGGGTACTTGTTCTTGATGGTCACTGCATTCAACTGTCTGTAGTCGATGCACAACCTCAAAGAACCGTCTTTCTTCTTCACGAAGAGGACTGGGGAGCCCCAAGGTGAAACGCTAGGTCTGATGAATCCCCTGTCCAATAACTCCTGGAGTTGGACCTTCAGCTCGTCCAACTCCCTCGGTGCCATACGATACGGAGCTTTCGATGCCGGCGAAGTCCCCGGTATCAGCTCAATAGTGAACTCAACCTGTCTCCTGGGAGGAAGACCGGGTAGCTCCTCTGGAAAGACGTCAGAGAACTCTCGAACCACTGGAACATCTGGAAGAGATGTGCTACTGCTATCGTCTGCGCTGATCATGGATAATAGAAAGCCAGAACAACCCTGGGATAGCAATCTCTGCGCCTGGAGCGCAGAAATAACCGATATGCCGTCGTCTCGGATGCCGGTGAAATCCCACGAGGGTTGGTCCGGAGGTCTGAAAGTGACCACCCTCGTCCGACAATCCACTGTGGCATGGTACGCTGTGAGCCAATCCATGCCGAGAATGATGTCAAAATCCACCATCTCCAGTACAAGCAGATCTACAGTAAGAATCATACTGTCGAAGTCCAAGGGACATCCTCGGACCTCCTGAGTGATAGACAAGGTCTCACCAGATGGTAAAGACACAGATAGCTGTCGTGCTATAGAGGTAGGTAACCTACCAATCCTAGCCATGAATATACGTGAAATGAAAGAATACGAACTACCAGTATCTACTAGTAAATCTGCAGAAACTGAGTATAAAGAAATAATACCGCGGAAAACTGATCCATCAGCCCTCTGGGCCTCCTCTCGTGTAACTGCATAAACTCGCCCCGTCTCTGGGGGTGGAGGTAGAGGTGGGCACTGCTGCGGCTGCGGTGGTGGCAGAGCCGGGGGTACTGGTGCTCCCCTGAGTGGCTGAGGCTGATATGGTACCGTCTGATAACCCTGCTGGTATGGTGCAGTCTGGTATCCCGGGTGGTACTGGGCCTGAGGCATAAACTGTAGTGGTGGTCCAGGGAAGGAATCCTGAGATACCCCTGGCATGCCCATGTACTCGTAACCTGGCATACTGTACACGGTAGCTGAAGAGGCTATCTGGGGTGGACGGTAAGAATGCTGTCTGGGGTACACGGTTAGGCCGCATTAGAGTGTTTGGGTTGCTTTAGCATCAGCCTCAATTTTCTTTTTGAGTGAAGCGTCCCATTCAGTGTAAGATTGTGGCACTCCTTCAGCATTTCTGGGGATTTCCAAACCGGATTGGATAATTATCCACATGTCCACCTGAGTTTTCAGGTGGACTTCCATCCTACTCTTCCAGTAGGAGAAATCCTCCCCACTGAAGAGTAGTGGTCTGGCGGTACTGAAGCCCTCTTGCATGGCTATTTAGGAATTACTAAAAAGAGAGAGAGAGAGAAAAAAAAACGTCCCAAGACTTGGTCTTGGATTAGCAGTGCGGGAAGAGAAAAATAATTTTATCGAGTGGTGTTGCACCAACCTCGATTAACGAAACAATTTCGATTAAAAAAAAAATCGAAGAAAAAATCCGAAAAAAATCTCAAATTGGTGGTTGCACCAAATTTGAGCTTCCCCGCTCTGATAAAATTTGAGCTTCCCCGATCGAGAGAATACGATTGAGGGGGGAGGGTGAATATCGTAAAACCGTTTCGGATTAGATTGAGAGAAATTACGTAGCGGAAATAAAAAAACAAACGCGAACACACGGTCTTTTACTTGGTTCGGAGTCGCAATCGGCTCCTACTCCAAGGCCCATGGTCCTTGACCATTTACTGCGGGCAATTCTATAATCGCGCAAGTTATTACAAAAATTTGTACAGTAATAGTGCAGTAAAAAGTATAATTATGCTATTTGTTACTGACGCCCGGTGTAGATCGTTCTTCGGTGTGGAGGGTCGTCGTCGGTGCTTGAATCTTGAGATCTGAGGTTTCCGGAGCAGAGCGCTTGAGTCGAAGAGCGTAGAGGCATTGGAAGAATTGATTACGAAGCCTTGGGGGTCGAACCCCTTTTATAGTACTCCTGGGGGCGCTCGGGACGCTGGGGGCGCCTGACACGTGCGTTCAGATCCGAGAACCCTCATCCGAAGCTCGGTCAAGGCTTATCCCTCCAGAATCGGGCTCGGAGCTGACGGGGGCGCCCGGGACACAGGGGCGCCCGGGTTGACTTGGTCTGCTGGCTTCTCGGCTGACTTGAGTTCTATCCGCTTCGTTGGCTTGGGCCCAGGGCGCCCGAGGCATCCGGGGCGCCCGGGACACTGGAGGCGCCTGGGAGCTTGAGGGCGCCTAGCCCAGTGAGCTTCCAAAGCATTTCTTGCTAAATCTTGTTTTGCCATCACCTTGGGGGCGCCTTGCCAAGCTACTGCCCCTCTCCTTTGGGGCGTTCTGAGCTGCAGAAACTCGTTCCTTCGGTCTTGCATCCAGGGTTAGTTCCAAAACAACACAACAGCAAGAGTATTAGATAATTCTTACAGTCGTAGCTGTCTTGGTTCTAACTTTGGGTCTCCCAAAATGGAACCCTAGGTCGAACCGACGCCTACTGTTCCCTCGATGGGGAACGCGTCCTCACCTACTCCTCTCAGGAGAATTTACCTGTTGCCAACCGGCTCGTCCGGTTGGACTTTTGCCCAGCAGTCCTTCGCCAGGCGCCTAGCAGTCCTTCGCCAGGTCTTCGTTACCAAGCAGTCCTTCACCTGGTGCCTAGCAGTCCTTCGCCAGGTCTTCGTTACCAAGCAGTCCTTCGTCTAGTGCCTAGCATTCCTTCGCTAGGTCTTCGACTCCCAGCAGCCCTTTGCCAGGTCTTAGGGATTCGATGCCTAGCGGTCCTTCGCTAGGTGTCTAGCAGTCCTTCGCTAGGACTTCAATCTGTACACTCAAGTAACATGTTAGATAAAAATAACATCTTAACTTTTGAACCCTTTGCCATTATCAAAACCCAAGTTCGACCTGGGGGCTGTCTGTACCAACAGTAAGGTCCTAGGGATGGGCTCCTTATGAAAGCCTCGGTGTGGGACTACCGTAGTTGTCCCCGGTTCTGGGACTACCGCAGCTGTCCAACAGGGATGGGATCCTTATGAAAGCCTCGGTTCTGGACTACCGCAGCTGTCCTTAGGTTGAAGGTAACCTAGTACCCTAGTAGGTCGAGACTAGCTACCTCGCATTTACTTAGGGATGCGCGCAAATGATGAATGTATGTATGTGGTACAAGCCGGGGCCCCCATGATGTTATGATTTATGTTCAAGTATTTATAATTATGATTTTCAAATAAGCATCCTTATGTTATGTGCATTTGACTCATGCATTCATTCATTCTATGCATCTATGCCATGTTAAGTATGTCATATGCTTATATTTATGTCCAGAATTATGTCATGTCAAGTATGTTCACATGCTTATATTTTATGTCAAGTACTCCTTATGCCATGAGCTCTATGCACCTTCATTTCATGTTAAGCACTTCTATATGATTACGTGTTTTCATGTACATCTATATGCCTCCCCATGTCAAATGCTTTATGAATACCTCCTCATGTATGCTTTTGTGTTATGTTACACTCCCTATGTTATGCCATTTCATTGACTGTATGCGACGTATGATTTTAGTGAGTAGGAAAGAGTCTTACTAAGCCTATCTGCTTATAAGTTTTACTTTCTTATACCGCAGATCAAGCAAGAGGGTACTAAGCTAAGGGAAGCAGCAGGAGGGGCAAGTGTGTGTGTGTGGCAGTGACTCGGCAAACAAAAAAGAAAAAAAAAGATACTATTGCTCATAATTATCACATGTTTTATGTTTTGCATTGTCATCTCTAGTTTCATGCTATACTTTATGATGGTTTTCCTAAAGAACAACTTCTTATGTTTTGTATTGTCGACTCTAGGTTCAAGCTATACACTATAATGGTTTTTCCTAAAGAACCACTTATGTTGATTTCCATGATGTGTTCGTTTAGAACAATATGTTGATAAGTTATTTTTAATGCAAACATGTTCAAGAATGTTATGTCTCACATGCTATGTCTTATTTCTTTTATGTTATGACAATGCTAAGTTTACCAAGTAACCCTGTTTAGGAATGATAGCTAAGATATGTCAATATGAGTTGCATGGTTAAAACGCATATGTAGGAAGTTTTAAATTATTCCGCTGCATTAAGATCTCCATATGCATGTATGTATGTTCGCGTAGCGCCGCCTCTCGCCTACACCGTAAGGCGGGAAGGGCGGGCATTACAAAAATGGGGCGTGGCCAAGCGCTAAGGCAGCGGGTTTTGGTCCCGTTATTCGGCTGTTCGAATCCTTCCGTCCCAGATCCTATCTATCAGAAACAGAAGATAGGACTAGTTGCGTGTGTTTGAATCAAGCTTGAAAGTTATTTGTCGTCAAATGATTTAGGTTTTCAAGATAGAATGAGGTTTTGTTTTGCAAATAGTAACGAATAAGAAGTAGGAAAATGAGCTTAGCTAAGCAAATATGCCCTAAGGAGTTTCAAGAACGACACTTAACCAAATTGAAAGATAAACAAGATCCTAGCTTAACACTGATTGAGAATTTAGCAATTCAATTGAATATTATGAAACTAAAGACTCAAGAACTAATAAATCAACAAAAGAACTTGAATTATTAAGCCAATTTGCAGTAGTTGAAATTGGAACAAATTTGCTACGGAAACAGGATTTAAAAGAAACAATTCTCTACCTGATCGGTCGGCAATCCGATCAGATACAAACCTGATCGGTCTGAGTGATCGATCAGGTGATGTCTGAATCGGTCGACAGTCCGATCAATATCTGAAAACAAGCTGATACAGATCAAAATTACTGAAGAGCAAAATTCAGAAACTGAAATCTAACAATTAAGAACTCCATATCAGAGTCGTCACCAAGGATTGCTTCTTGTTGTCACCCAAGAACCGATCCAAGAACCCCTTTGATCAAGAATCAACAAGATTGAACTCCTTCGAACGATTTGCGTCGAATTAGTGTACTGGCTGAAATCTTCCAACCTTCCATTCCTCTTCGATCAGCTAATGCAACTCTAGCTCAGAAACTCCAATGCAATGCAGAGAACCCCTATGTTCAAAGGTGCTGAAGGTTCCAATCGGTGAAGACAGCGATCGAGCGAGAATGGATTTGGTCGGGGCAGAGCTCGGCGAGATCCTCACCAGAACTTGACAGCAACGGATTTATAGCAGATCTCACGGAGAGTAGACCTTGATGATTCGAAACCTTGAAGAGATCTCGATCTGGAGTGGCCGCGTGCATCAATCAAGAGGAAAAACGAAGAAGAACAATGAAGAACTGGAGCAGAGAAATCGCGACGACCCAAAATGGAAGAGGGAATTCCACATTTAACTGAGCATTTTGAATTTCGACGGCTGAGAACTTTTCCGTGCCATCCAACAGTCAGATCAAGTCAGATCTGAGCCAAACCTTCCAGATCTTGATCAAGGGTCAAGATCTACCTCTCCTCAGCTGGGATCAACTATATTTGCAATGGATGGCTCAGATCCTCCCTTCTCTTGCATGGACGGCCCAGATCCTCTAATGCTTGATCCAACGGCTAAATTAACTCTGATCATGCCCAAACTTTCAGATCTTGATCCATGAACTTGATTAAGTCTATCTTGAGCTCGGATCGACTGAAAGTTGGCGGATGGCTTAGATCTAACCGTTCTCTTGAGTGGACGGCCCATATTGATCTGATGCTTGATCCCTTTAATCCGGGTCCAATTCTGGCTCAAGTTTGACCCAAACTAATCCAGGTCCATGATCATTTGAAACCTAGAAGATGATATTCAATTTTAATGCCAAAACATCTTAAATATAGAAAGAATTAAATTTTAAGCTAAAATGTAGACAATCCATGAAACCTAATATAAATGCAAACTTAAGCATATAAAAGTGGATCAAAACATGGATTTAAGGGCCTAATTTAATCAACAAAATGAATGTTATCAACTCCCCCACACTTATTCTTGGGCGTCTCGCACAAGCTACTAAGAACCTAAGATGTATTCCTCCTAGATTATTCTCAATCATAGTAAGAAGCAATTGAAAAGAAATTACCTAGGGTTGTCAATTCTAAAAAATCTAAGCTCAATAGACTAGTATCTTGTCCTTAAATCAACAACTTAGCGTACTTCCTCCTTCATGACTCATTGAGATGAAATCAACACACAAAACCTTTCAAAGGGATTTTTAGTGGCTCTCTTCCTAAGTTCTACATTTCAATGAAAGTGGAGCTCACTCAAACACAACATGTTTCTTGAACTACCATAAGTTTGCTTATTATCTACTCTCCACCATCATTCTTGACTTAGATCCACATCTACAAAGGTTTATTAGAACAAATTTAAGAAATATGAAATGAATAGAATGAAAGAGGAGTTCCATGAATTATGATACCAAAGACTCATGATAAAGAAAATAGAGAAATATGATATGCTAAGAAAAGAAATATGGTAAAGAAATATAACATGAAAAAGAAATATGGAAAAGTAAGGAAAAATAGAAGACTTGGTTACTCAAAATTATTTCTAATGCACCTTGCCCTCTCATGGTAGTCTCTGATGAATTCCGAGCCAAGGGGAGTGAATATGAGCTGATTTGGAGGAGGTTTAATACTGAAGGCAGTGTTCTGTACTATGCCAGCTTCACTAATCGGTCCAGAGACCGATCAGACATTGCCTAATCGGTCTGGTGATCGGACTGGTCCTCCCTGATCGGACTGGTGACCGATCAGGGGCTGATCAGTAGCCAAACTCCCGAATCTGCAACTGTCTTTTGCCGAGATTTCCTTTCTCCTTCAATCAACACTACATCTTAACTCATCTATCTTCTTATTCACGACTTCTAGTTCAGCAATCTACCCATCTTTTGAACCTTCTTGTTTTCCTTTGTCTTTTCTTCCTTTTCTTTCCTTTCTTTCTTTTTTCCTGATTTCTTTTTTTTCAGCTACTTGTTGTTGAGTTTTTTTTTCTACAGCTTCTACTACCTCCAACAGCCAAATTCTACTCCCTCATCTCCACTTCAGTTCTTGCCAATGATTAGAACTTTTTTAAAGACACTTCCACTTGCCAATTCCATGTCTAAATGAAAGCTTTTGTAGACTTGAAAAGTATCACTAGTTACTAACCTTTGTAAGCTCTCATTCCTTTCTAAATTAGCCTCATAGAGTTGAAACACCAAACAAAATTTGGAACTCAAATTGCTCCAACAGTGATCTCTACTCCTCAATACTCACACTCATCTTTGATACACCACTCCATCTAATTGGCACACTTCTTCATTTTCTTTTCTTTTTTTCTGTTTTTGCATTGCATTCCTCATATTCTTCCATTCCTTTGGTCCCTTCGAAACACTCGGAATCGATAAAAACAATCCATCTTAACATCCATAAAACAGATAATAAACTTCAAAATACCTCACTTCTCACCAAAACCATTTAAAAGCACTAACCACCTCCCCCACACTTAAACTTTTGTCCATCTCGGGCAAAGTAACATCAAGAAAAATCTCAAGTAACCAAGTCTATAGAGAAATTTGGTTGTGAGAAGAGAAATAGGGGAAGGAAAAAAGAAATAGGCATGAATCAACAAGGTATATTGCAACAATTATATGAAAAAGGGAAGACAAATTGATTAACCTCTATAAATGTGATCCAATCATAGAAATATGGTTTCGAAAGAACCTAAGCAAGTTCTAGAGTACAATCACATGTGTGTATCTCAAAAATAAGGCTAAGTCCTCACTAGGTAAAAGGAGTTCATCTCAACTCATCAATCTAGAGTCCATAACCAAGTAGTACTCAAGCAATCAAGAATTTTCATCGATTAACTCAAATCCTAAGTTTTGACAACCAAATTTAATTTGCTTTCAAAAGACTCTAAAATGATATAGAGAAAACCTAGAGGGATACATTTATTCCTAATCATGCAAGAAATAAAGTGCCAAAAAGGAATAGCATGGTATCTATAATGACTATTTATTCAATCTACACTTCCTAAACATTTATTATCAAAACTCATGGTAAAAGAAAATTTAACTACTTGAAAACAATTAAATGGTATTTTTAATGAAATAAAAACTCAAGAAAAGAAAACTCCCCTTTAGGTTGGGTAGATAGCGTCTTTAATGTCCAATCCATCCACCTCTAGCTCCTTTAATTCTTCAAAGTACTTCTTGAGCCGGTGGTCATTGACTTTCCAAACAAAATTATTAGATTCATCCTTAATTTCAACAACACCATAGAGAAAAATGTTAGTTACAATAAATGGGCCTTCCCACCTTGACCTCAACGTACCCTTAATCAACTTGAGCCTTGACTTGTACAATAAGACCTTGTCGCCAATTTGGAATTCTTTCCTCATGATATGTTTGTGATGGAAGTTCTTGGTCTTTTCCTTGTAAATTCTTGAGTTCTCAAATGCCTCTAGTCTAATTTCCTCAAGTTCTTGGAGTTGAAGTTTTCTCTCTTCTCCCACCTTGGTAGCATCAAAGTTGCAAGCCTTCACCGCCCAATATGTCTTGTGCTCTATCTCCACGGGTAGATGACAAGCTTTTCTATAGACTAACCGTTATGGAGACATGCCAATTGGTGTCTTAAATGTCGTTCTATAGGCCCATAGTGCATCATCTAGCCTCTTGCTCCAATCTTTCCTATTAGGCCCAACGGTCTTTTCCAAAATTGCTTTGATTTCTCTATTTGAAATTTCGGCTTGGCCATTTGTTTGGGGATGGTAGGAAGTAGAAACCTTGTGTACAACCCCATACTTACTAAGTAGGGCCTTCATGTGTTTGTTGCAAAAGTAAATCCTTGGTCACTTATTATAACTCTGGGAATTCCAAACCTGCAAAAGATATGTGACCTGACAAAACTAACAACAACACAAGAGTCATCAGTCCTGGAGGGAATGGCCTCCACCCATTTAGAAACATAATCTACAGTAAGTAAAATGTACAAATAATCACAAGAAGTAGGAAAAGGTCCCATAAAGTCTATTCCCCAAACATCAAATATCTCACAAAATAGCATAGTCTGCTGGGGCATCTCATTTCTAGCTCCTATGTTCCCAGTTCGCTGACATCTATCACAATTTTTATAACCACACTCTAAAACTTTCCTAGCTGTTCTTTGTGGTCCAAAATGTCCCCCACAGGCTGATGAATGGCAAAAAGTAAGGACTGAACAAAACTCATGGTCAGGTATGCATCTCCTAATTATTTGATCATTACAGAATTTCCATAAATAAGGGTTATCCCACACATAGAATTTAGCATCACTTTTAAGTTTATCTTTTTGAGCCTTAGAAAAATGTGTAGGAAAAATATGTGCTGCTAAAAAGTTAACAAGGTTTGCATACCAAGGTGACTCACCATGTATCACAAGAAGGTGTTCATCTCTAAAGTCATCATCAATGGTGGTAGGAGATCCATCTCTCTCAATTCTGCTCAGGTGATCTGCAACTAGGTTTTCTTTGCCACTTCTATCTCTGATTTCCAAGTCAAATTCCTGGAGTAGAAGCATCCATCTAATTAGCCTAGGTTTAGCATCTGGCTTCTTCAATAGATACTTTAAAGCTGCATGATCAAAAAAAAAAAAACAATGACATGTGAGCACAGCAAATAAGATCTAAAATGGTCTAAAGCAAGAACAATGGCAAGAAGCTCCTTTTCAATGGTGGTGTAGTTTGCTTGGGCGGCATCTAGGGTCTTGGAGGCATAGCATATGACATGAGATGCTCCATCCACCCTCTGTGCTAGAACAGCTCCTACAGCAAAGTTAGATGCATCACATATTAGTTCAAATGGTAAGTTCAAATCAGGTGGTCTAATAATAGGAGCTGAAACAAGAGCCTCCTTGAGTCTATGAAAAGCTTCTTTGCATTTATCATCAAAGAAAAATTCAACATCTTTTTGCAAAAGTTTTGTCAAGGGCCGAGCAATATCGCTGAAATCTCTAATAAATCTGCAATAGAATCCTGCATGTCCATGAAAAGCACGAACATCCCGTACGCATACGGGGTAAGATAAAGAAGATATAACACTGATTTTTGCAGGATCTACCTCAATACCTCTCCTAGAGACTATGTGACCTAATACAATCTCATGCTCTACCATAAAGTGACATTTTTCAAAATTAAGCACAAGGTTAGTCTCAATGCATCTATGTAAAACCCTAGACAAATTATCTAAGCATGAATCAAATGACGTGCCAAAAATTGAAAAATCATCCATGAAAATCTCCATATAGTGCTCTAATAACTCACCAAATATACTTACCAAGCACCTCTAGAAGGTTCCTGGAGCATTGCAAAGTCCGAATGGCATCTGTCTATATGCAAAAGTGTCGAAGGGACAAGTGAAGGTGGTCTTCTCCTGATCCTCCGAGTCGATACAAATCTGGAAATACCCCGAGTACCCATCCAAGAAGCAGTAATGAGACTTCCCTGCCAACCTCTCAAGCATCTGATCAATAAAGGGCAAAGGGAAATGATCCTTCCTCGTGACTTGGTTTAGCTTCCAGTAGTCAATGCATACTCTCCATGAATTTTTAACTCTGGTGGGCACTAGCTCATTACTTGTATTTTCCACCACTGTAACTCCAGATTTCTTAGGCACCACATGTATGGAACTAACCCACTGACTATCAGAAATAGGGTAAATGATACCTGCTTATAGAAGTCGAGTCACCTCTTTCTTTACAACATCCAAAATGAGTGGATTAAGTCTCCTCTGTGGCTGCCTAACTGGTTTAACACTTTCTTCTAAAAATATCCTGTGCATGCAGATAGCTGGGCTAATACCTGGTATATCTGATAAAGTCCACCCAATAGCCTTCTTGTGTTGCCTCAGGACTTGCAATAACTTCTCTTCTTGCTCTAATTCCAAGTGCTGACCAATAATGACAGGAAAATTCTGCTCCTCTCCTAGAAAAACATATTTCAAGTGATCTGGTAGTGGCTTAAGCTCAATCTTGGCCTGCTCAGTAGGTATGGGTGATCTCTGGGGCTCAGTGCAATCCCCTACACACACACACCTCTCTCCTGAGTCCTCTGAAACATCCATCAAAGTAGGTGATCCCTGGGGCTTTGTGCAATCTCCTACACCTAGAAAATCCTCTCCAGCTGGAAGTAGGTCTGAAATACCCTCTAAATCAACCTCCTCAATAGCAAATACATCCTCAGCCTCCTCTGAACTTCTAACTCCTCTGGAAACATCAAGTGAAACTCCCTCAGCCAATATATCTGCATCGTCCAACTCCTCTAAAATACCAATGCTCATAATGGAGTGGTCCTCTCTAGGGTGTTTCATGGCATCAAAAATACTGAATTAAACTACTGTGTCTCCAATTTCCATGGACAGTGTGCCAGCATAAATATCTATCTTTGTTCTTGAAGTCTTCAAAAAGGGTCTCCCTAGGATGAGTGGAGATCTGTGTGCAAGGTAATCACCTTCCATATCCAAAATGTAGAAATCTGCAGGAAATATCAGCTCCTTCACCTTTACCAACACATCTTCAATAATTTCGACTGGATGGGTCTAACTCCTATCTGCTAACTAAATCACCACTCCAGGAGGCTGTAGAGGGCCAATTCCAAGCATCTGGAAGACTGATCTGGGCATCACATTTATGGAGGCTCCTAAATCCAACATGACATCATGAAACATGGTCCTCCCTATCTCACAGGACACAGTAAAAACTCCTGGGTCTTCACACTTCTGAGGAATGACATGGATAAGTGCTGAAACATTTTTCCCCAAGCTAACCAACTCATTCTCCTTAAGCTTCTTCTTGTGAACACATAAGTTTTTGAGGAATTTGGCATACTTAGGAATCTGTTTTATCATGGTCAACAAGGGTACATTAATTTACACTTTACTGAACAACTTCACAAGCTCATTGAATTCTTTAGCTTTCTCCTCCTCCACTTGCTTCTTGGCTTGAGCCTTGTGCTGGGGGAAGGGCAAAGGAACCCTTAATTCTTCCTCTTGAGCTGAAATTTGAGGGGCTCAAATCTGAGCTGAATTTCCCACTGAAGTAACTGTTGTAAACTCCCCTTTTCCACTGATTTCTCCTTCATTCTCCACCAAAATCACAGGATTACTTGATGAAGGAGTTAGGCTTGGACTAGGGTTGAAACCAACTGAATTTGGAGACTTTTCAGGGCTGTTTGGAGCTGGAAATGAAGGTGTTGTCCTGTTTTCAGAAAAATCAGCCCTTGGACCATTTGGAGTTGAAGCAACCTTCCCACTCCTCAAAGTGATGGCACTAACATTTCCCTTTGGATTGGGAGTAGCTTGAGAAGGTATTTGACTTGATCCTTGGGCATGCATTTGGTTCATCCCACTAGCCAATTATCTAATTTGCCTCTCAATGTTTTGTAAGGTGGGATCATTTCTTTGTTGTTGCAAAAGTTGTTGTAACATCTCCTCTAGCCTTTGTTGTTGAGCATTTCCGCCACTAGAGCCTCCATAGCCTCCTTGGTTAGCATGATTCATTGATTGGCCTTGAAATGTAGAAGTAGGTTGCTGAAATTGTTGAACTTGCTATGAACCTTGAAAGTAGGACTGTTGGGGATGGTTATAGGGTTGAAATTGCTGTGAAAATTGCTGAGAATTAGGTTGGAAACTTGATTGAAATTGTTGAGAATTGAAACTCTGAAAATTCTGAAGTTGAGATTGAAATTGTTGTGGTGAGGGCTGAAATTGAGTGAGCTGGAAATTCTGATTTGAGGGCTGAAAATTTTGATTAAATGGTTGGAAACCTTGCTGTGAAAACTGATTTTGGGGCTGATAATTCAGATTACCTTGAAACCTGTAACACCCCAAATTTTCCCATATATAAAGTTATGAATTCATGAAACATTATTATTATGAAATTTCATGATGGGCTTGGCTTAATGGGCCTTGATGTGGATTAGTAGAAAATGTGATAAAAAAAAAGTGTAGAAAGGAGGAAGCAAGGATCGAACCTTGAACCTCCTAGTTACACTAATCATGTCTTAACCAATGCACCAAGAGTGTTTTTGTGTTGAGAGAATAAGAAACATGCTCGTTAAAGCTAGGGAAGTGAAGAGACATGTCCCTTCATGAGAATAGTATAAATAAGAGAGGGAGAGGGAGGAATAACTTCCTCTCTTCTTCTTCCTCACTCTCCCCACCGAAAACCCTAGCCCTTCTCCCTTTGCAATTTTCGAAAATACACCCTAGGGTTCTAACCCTAGGGAATTGGAAGGAAGAAGACCCCTTCCAAGGATCTTTGCCCTCTACTAGGGCCAAGTGTTTAGAGGAGTTCTAGCAAAGGGAACTCTCACTCTTCCTTCAACCAAGGGCACCCTAAGGATTTAGAGAAGGTGATTTTCAAGCGAAAGGAGGTAAGTATCCCCTCGCCTGCAGTGTAATTATTGTTGATTCCTTCTTCATGTTGTTTTTCGAAAATGGAAGTGGCCCCCCTTATGTAAGTTTCAGCCACCCCCAAAGGGGGAGACCTTGGCTACTCCTTGATGCATGAAGAGACCCCTTGGGACTTAGGATATATATATAGCTTGTTTTCCCTTCATGTTGTGATGAAAAAAAACTAGGGTTGAGCACCCTACAGCATTCGGCCATGAACAAGATGTTAGGGTTAGTGAGAGTTGAATTTCTCCATGATGTATCCATGCTTAGTAGTGTAGACAAGGTGTTTGTATAAATGGTTGTGTGAATGTTTGATTTCAAAAAAAACCCTAATTCCCCTACCCTACACTTTCGGCCAACCCTAGAAGAATTAGGGTTTAGGGTGCATGATTATCCTATGATGTAATCCATGCTTAATAATGTGCATGATATGTATGTGAGGTGTTTGAGTAAATGCTTGTGTGAAGGTTTGATTTCAAAAACCCTAATTCCCCTACCCTACACTATTCGGCCAACATGAATAGGTTAGGATTTGTGAAGGTTAAACTACCCTATGAGATATGCTTATGTTTGGTATGAGGATATGTATATGCATGTGATGTTTAAATGGAATGTTTGATTGGAAAACTTAACTTCTCCCTAAGCATGACTTTCGGCCAAGGCATGAAGTGTAGGGCTAGTGAAGGTTGATTACCCCATGATGTATGCTATGCTTAGTATGAGACATGATGTATATATATGTGATGCTTGTATGGGATGTTTGATGTCAAAAACCTAACCAATCCCTACCTTATGAATTTCGGCCAAACCCTAGTTTAGGGTTTGGAAGAATGAATTTAATCCATGAAGCATGCTACCACTTCCTATGATATGAGTATGATTTACGTGACCAATTTTGCCATATATAAAGTATGTTTAAGTGGTTGAAGTATGATGTATGTATGAGCATGTCTTATAGCCCATGGGGCACCCTTATGAAATTGCATGTGAGGTGTATGTTAAAATGCTTGAAAGGATACTCCACTAAGTATGGGATCAAGAGCACCCCTTATGTTGTGTGGTGTGTCCCTATGGGATCATGAGCACCCTTGAAGAGTGGTGTGTCCCTTGAGAGTGAATTTGGAGTACTCCTTAGCATATATGTAAAGACATGATAAGTATTTTACTTTGAAAGTTGTGTACCCGACTCGGAAGGGGGTCGTTAAACAAATCCGGGGTGCATGTTAACTGAAGGTCATGGCTCCGGTAGGACGGAAGGGTCCTGCTCTAATGGGATTGGTGGCTCGCTACCCCAATTCATTAGGGAACGCGCTTAATGTGGTACACAACTGGGCCCTATATGATGTTGAAATATTTTTAAGTAATACCTTTATGGAATTGTTTTGAAAACATTTATTATATGTGAAGGGTATGCTTAAGATACTTTATACTGCTTGCTTAGAAACTTTGATGTTTAGTATGCTATGATAAACTCATGCTTATGATTCACTATGTGTACATGTTGTATTCTTTCGTATGGATTTTGCGAGTAGGACAGGATCCTTACTAAGCATTTGTGCTTACTAGTTTATGTGTTGTCTTATGCTGCAGATAAGGGTAATGGACACTTAAACTAAAGGAAGAGGCAGGAGGGCTGAAGATGTGTGGGGTGGTGGCTCGGGAAAGAAAGATTCTTATATCTACATTACTATGCCTATGTTGATGTTTCCTTTAATAATAAATGCTAGTAATTAGAGTTGGTACTTTTGAATATTAGTGATTACACTTGGATTACTCTTATATGTTTGAGTTGATCTACTTGTGAACCTATTATGTTATAGGATAACTCTTGGTTAAGATATTTCATATGATGTTCTAGACTACCTTTAGACTCAATCTCATGAATTGTTATTATGCATAGAAACCTAGGACTATGCTTCAAAGAAATAAAATGTTCTAATCATTAAAGCATGATATCTGATTGGCATGCACTGACTAGTATACTTAGCACTTGTAAATATCACTTGATAGTTTTAACAAGCATGCTCAGTACTTAGTCCTTGCACTATTGTTTTTATTTTATGTTATGAAAAAAAATTATATGATTGATTGTACGTAACCCCGCCCCGAGAGTAGATATAAGGGCGGGCGTTACAGGTTGGTATCAGAGGAGATTTCCCCTCCACTACACACACATCAAGCTTCATCCTGCCGCTTCCAAGTAAGAGATCCTAACCTCGCTTTACTTTATTTCATGTACAGTAATGATTATATAGAGATGATTTATGCTTGCATAACTAATGAAAGCAGTGTTAATTCTCACATTAGTTTATTTATCACCTGTAAGATAGATAATGACAAGTAATTATAAGGTATGTGAACATGAACGATACTTTCTCTCATATATATATATATATATATATATATTAATTAATAAATTTTGAGTAGGGAGGGGGTGGTTACATATTTAAATCACTAGGGTAGATTAAACCGATTGTGTGTGTGTTTTTCATCTGTATATGTTTGCGAATTGAAAAGGAAATGGTGTTGTACTGGCTTGGTTGGTTTAGTACTAACTATGTCATTTTCTTTTCAATTCCAGATGTTGCATGAGAACTACACTGAGAGGTGCCGCGAGCTGATGGAGCGGATAGAGGCAGTTGAGTACTGTCCGACCCGGGGAATTCAAGGCAACATGGGGTTTTTGTAGGACCAGTGCCATCGATAGAGGGGGGGTGAATATCGATCGTGAAAACTTTCGTAAATATTTCGTAAGACTTCTGGACTCAGAGCGTTAGTGCAGCGGAAACATAAAAATAAAATAAAAGAAAGCAAAACAGGGGACACGGCAGGTTTATTTACTTGGTTCCCAACCCCCCAGGGTCAGTACGTCCAAGGCCTATGTACTCGGCGTTGAGTCCACTAATAGTCTCCTTTCCGGAATTTCCGGAGGCGGAGAAAGCCGACTTACAGTGCAATATTACAAGCAATAATAAAGAAAAATAAATACTGTAATTAATTGCAAACCAAGCAAAAATGTGAAGCTCGGCCGATCTGGACCTCCGAAGTGCTGCGCACTTCCTCCTGGAGCCTCCCGGTCGCAGAGCCTCGTCTTTAGCGCGTTGTCGTCGGTCGGAATGAATAGAATCGCAGTTAGGAAGTGTGTTGGAAGAAGAGGGGTCGAAGCCCCTTTTATAGCCCTCCTGGGGGCGCCCTAGTCGCTGGGGGCGCCCCGGAAGACTCGGTCAAACCTCATCCTTGCGCCTACCTCGCCGTAGGGGATAAGATCTTTGACCAGGGCGCCCTGGACGCTCAGGGCACCCCCGTGGATGCTTATCTTGTGTTCTGGTTTCGAAACAGCAAAACAGCTACTAATCAGGGCGCCCCGGACGCTCCGTGTTAAATCCGATACTTTTATTCTGCTCTAGGAAATTTTTCAGAAAACACCCTAGGGGTATCGGGCCCTTAGACAAAATTTCGGAGAGTAAAATGAAATACAACAAAATATTTTGAGGTCTAAAGGGGTTTAAAACTTCAATCAAGGGTCTGGATGCAATGGAGCAGAATTTAGAGGGGGTTAACTTCTAAAAACTCGAAACTAAGGGCATCCTTGCGATTTGACTAAAAAAATGTATGGACTAAGGTGCAAAATTTCCATTCACACCTTA
>JAGFNQ010005780.1:600613-645514 GCA_024364735.1 Boesenbergia rotunda | reverse complement strand
AAGGATGAATGGGAAAGCGGAGACCGGCCTGTAGGTGGTCCCGAGATAAAGTAATATAGCCCAACGGGGCAGAGTTGGGTCGATCAGTTGATTTCAGCAGACGCATTTGGTGGTCGGAAGGAATTAAGAAGTCCGACCGGATTTGCTCCAGGTCATGCGCAGTAAGATCAGATATCATGGCCGAATACCATGGTGGAGAAGGGGAGGAAGACGAAGAAGGAGAAGCCATTAGATAAGAAAGAAAGACGAAACTGCCTGAGAGAAAGAATCGCTGGGGAGGGAGGTTGGAGACGAAAACCTGTCGAAACCCTAGCAGAGCCAGAAGCGGTGGAGAGCGATGTTGAAGTTAAGACGCCGTAAGAAGAACGACCATACGAAAGGCCTATTTATGAGGATAGAAGAAGGAAGCCAGTCGTCCGATGGGGAAACGGGAGAAGCGTTCGACCATGCTGAAACCGTCGGATCAGACTCGGCTAGTTCTCGGGATGGCTGGCCACACGTGGGGGTCGAACATTCAAGAAGAGGGGTGGCATATCCCTCGTTGTGCTGGTGCAAGTGGCTTAGGAACGCGAGCCCTGGGTCATTAAGGCGGCAATTAAAGAGAAGATACGTCATGATTTCAAAAGGTCCCGAAGAGACGGATTGTCTAGTAGATGATTCCTCTGTGTGAGGTTGACTGCAGAACCTGATCATTCGGGTGTGCTAGGCTCGAGCCAGAGTCAGGGTCCAGTCAGTCGGACTACGTGCCTCCTTCGACTAGACTGGAGGGGGATGCTTATGATCCCGGGCTAGCTTACGTGTAACCTAGCCCGGCAACCTGGCGCCTAGTCAGAAGGAAAGTGGTCAATGGGCTGGGAAGGCCCGTCGGATAGGCATCACTCGGATCAAGGCCTCTGATCGGATGCGTGGCGGCCCACGCTCCACAGGGTCGGTCTGACCCAAGCTTAGACATTCATGCTCCAACACCCCTCCAGATTTGACTCCCCGCCGACGCGTGGCAGACCACGCTCCGGGGGTAAGCCCAAACAGAGGGCGTTACTTGATACATCGACATACAGTGCCTCAGTCGGTCGGCACCCTCATAGAACCTCAGTCGCCTCATCACTCAGTGCCCAGTCGGCACCCATAGCCTCAGCGACCGCATCACTCTTCAACCGGCCTCATCACTCAGTGCCCCAGTCGGCACCTCACTCATAGGCCCTCAGTCGGCCCTAACATGCCCTGGCATGCAGAACAACCACTCCCTGACATCAGGACACCCGAAGCAGTACGGGGTCGGCACAGAACTGGGGTCGCTCTGGTCCTAACAACGGATATCTCGCTGATGGCTTGATCTTCCTGTCATACCCTGTCCCCCATACTACGATCACATACACTTGTGTCAGGCCGAGCGGCGTCAAAAGGCGCCAGCCATTAAGTTGATAGTATCCCTTTCCTTAATCCAGTATGCACTACTTTATCCTGCCATCTCTGGGCATGCATCACCTTGTCCTCGCTATATGATAGCAGGTGGCAGGTGGGGCAGGAGCTGTCAGCTTCCTCGGCTATATAAGCCTCCTCACTCCGCATCTCTCAGGTACACGCCATAGTACATTTTCATACTGTTCTATTGCTTTCCATTGCCACCGTCGAGTACTAACTTGACCGTCGGAGTGTCTGGCCGGGGATTTTTCCCGGCGGGTTCTAACGGTCTTTGTCTTGTAGGATCGGAGCCTGCCAGCTCAACAAACAGCCTCAGCGACCGTACACTCCCCGGAGGGCCATCCAACTGCAGGGGCGCCACCTCGCTTGGCGACAGGAACAGTGCATCTTCATCATGATGTAGACCGACTAGGATCTATCTCCAGTTGGTTATGATTGAATTCTTTCATCGTTAATCACCTTCATGGTAAGATCTCAACCTGTACAAGTTATTCGACCCACCATCAAAACTTCGACGACGAATGCATGTGTGTATGAACACAACAATTAACGAGGAAGGAATTAAGCAGTCCCTTCCTTAGCGAAGGAATTAAGCATAAGCTGTAAGAAGGAATTAATCTTGTTAATTTGTTATGTTGCCGTCTCTGACAACTGGTATTACGTCGGACGCGCCGCGCTGCTGCGATTCTCACAACGCCAACGCCCAATTTTTTACAATATCTTCTCTTGTATAATTCCAACCAGCTGCTTAATTTGTTCCGCTCCACCAAACCATAAATCCTCCGACAAAGCAGGCAGCGAAGGGGATTTAATGCCAGCGCTCAGAAACTTAAAGTAAAATCATCATGCTTTTGCTGCTTTCCCTGCTTCTGCTCGAGCTAGCTGCCATGCCGCCGCCGGCAGCCTCCGAAGCACTGCCCGGCTGCCGCTCGTCGTGCGGCGCCGTCGATATCCCCTACCCCTTCGGTATTGGCCGCAACTGCTCCATCAACGACAGCTTCACTCTCGTCTGCAACCGCACGAGTGACGGCACCAGTGAGGTGCCTTTCCAAGGGGACGTCGAGATCTCGGAGATCCTCCTGCCACAGGGCCGCGTCCGGCTGCTGAACCAAATCTCCTCCCAGTGCTACGACCCCACCACCAACACCATCACCGTCGGCTTCTGGAACCTCCAAATGGCCGACGCCTACACCTTCTCCGAGACCCTCAACAAGTTTACCGTCCTTGGTTGCCAGACGCTGGCCTACATCGAAGGCGACAAGCGCAGTACGGAAGGCGTCGGTGGCTACCAGACCGGTTGCGTTGCGGTTTGCCACAGTGAGGGAAGCCTGAGCAATGACACCTGCGCCGGCATCGGGTGCTGCCAGACGGCCATCCCCAGGGGGCTTCGGTACTACGAGGTGTCCTTCGATTGGGACTTCAACACCTCACAAATCTACAACTTCACCCGCTGCAGCTACGCGGTGCTGATGGAGGCAGATGCGTTCCAGTTCCGGACGTCCTTCGTCACCACGGACGACTTCCGGGCGAGCTACGACGGCCGAGGAGCGCCACTGATGTTGGACTGGACAGTCAGCACGGAGACGTGCCTGCAGGCCAGGCGCAACTTGAGCTCCTACGCATGCAAGAGCGACAACAGCGAGTGCCTGGACTCTGTTCACGGCAAGGGCTACCTCTGCAATTGCACCAGCGGCTACACGGGGAATCCTTATCTCCCAAATGGATGCCAAGGTTAGCCACATGTACATCTCTCTCTGTCTCCTATTATCATATTTATGCCTGCGCAGGTCGGTCGATTGTATTGATCGATCGTCGATCGATTGCAGATATCGACGAGTGCGCCGACGACGATCGGAAGCCATGCACGGGGATCTGCCGAAACTTGCCGGGCAAGTACGAGTGTTTTTGTCCTCGGGGGAGCCACGGCAACCCCATCAACGGAACATGCTTGCCGAGAGGAAGGCTCCCCTTAGCGGCGACGTTGACGACAGGTAAGCATGCATAATCGTACTCTTCTTCTTCTTCTCCTCTTCTTCTTCTTCTTCTTCTTTTTTATTATTATTATTATTATTACAACGTACTAACAAATTATATTATCAAATATTATCAAATTCTATCTTAACCATTATTAATTAACAATTATTAATTAACATTTTGTAGGTAGATATTAAAGTTCATTATATAAACGGTGAGAAATGCTAAGCTGCTGACCCGCGTGCACGGTCTGCATGTTTTTTTAATTTTTTAAATAAATAATTCTTTATTTTTTAATAAATAATTTTTAAATCTTATAATATGTCGTATGAACATTTAAAAAAAATTATTTTAAATATTATAATTCAAGAGAAAATATTAAATTTTAAAAAAAAATCTTATTAACTTAAATTTACTATAACTTAACCACTAAATCTTAAACGCTAAATACATATCATATATCCCGTGAGATCTAATCCGTAGAAAGAAAATCTTATTAGTTTAAATCATTATAATCTAACTCCTAAATATTAAAATTTTAAATCCTAAATATATATAATATATCTTTAAAAAAAATTTAAAAATTGTCTGCATTCGAATCCAAGTACCGCCTGGATTGATCCATACAATGCCTGAATACAAGCATCCCGAATCCGCACAGATCAAACACTGTGTGTTTGATCCGCAGTATAGTTTTCATAAATTTATTGTATGTGATATAAACTTTATATTAAATGCTACTAAATTGTAACTTCACTCATTGCATGTAAATTGCAATAGTGATCGAGTAAAAATATAACCAACAAATAACTAAATTAACAAATTGTGTATCTTTGAAGACATTGCATCAATACTAGATATAAACCTCCACGAATAACCTGGAGACAAAAAAACTCTAAAATGTGAATATAAAAATGCAAAGTAGATATAAGAGAGAAGTGTATAATATAAAATAATATATCTCATAACAAAATCCAATGAGCAATAAATAATCTAAGTCATTATTTTAGCACTTAACCTCATTAATTTTTTTTTATCGTAGATTTATCTTAAATTTACTCTTAGATGGTTTCATCATTTCTTATGTATTTTATCTTTTGCACTCTTACAAGTATTCTTGATTTAATTTATTAAGGAATCAACATACATAATATTACAGAAGGGTAGACATCATATATAGAAATGGCAATTCATCCAAAACGAGACGCATAGCACATATGAATATATAGGATGAACTACTCGTAATCCATACAACAACAATCTATCATTATCCCATTAGATAGAGTTGGTTAACTACTCACAATCCATCCAATAAAAAACCCTCAATTTTAGATAACGAAGTTGAAGTTCTAAAATATAAATAGTCATGCACCTGGTTCAGAAAGCAAAGTCGAAGCTCTATACAACAAATAGTAATATATATCTTTTAGAGGGCAGAGTCGAATCCCTACACTGTACAACATGTAGTCAAATAAGTCTTTCAGAGGGCAGAGCAGAAGCACTATACCTTACGTAGTTCATTCATTATGGTACTACTTCAATTGAAAATCATTTGTATTTTACTTTTTTAGTGATCTTAATGTGGTTCATGTTCCTTTATAGCATTATCCTATGATTTTTGTCGTCTATTAAGCTTAATATGTGTTATCCTAGTAACAATAGTGCACGAGTGTAAAGAAACAAAAAGTAAAACACACCTCAATTGAAAAACCTTTCAAGATACACTTGCATGACAACGCAAGGCATTATACATAATCGCCACTCAAATCTACGGAATGTAAATCAAAACATCATTGACTAGGACTTCAAACTATCAAGAAAAACACAATAAAGGAGCTCACCTTATGCTATGCCTCTAAGACACATTATTCCTGAAGGTTAACTTGAAATTGAGTTTGATTCTTACTATATGGACCATTAATGTTCAACAACTACACAAAGGGATTGTTGCTGCTCATCCTAGAACCAAAAGAATCGACTTTCAGTTGCATTGTTATTGTAGATGAGGATAGTAAATGCTTCTTGAGCTAGGATAACGACAACTTTTAGCAAGGGTAGCAATTGCTTCCGCCAAAAAGGGCAACGGTTGTTACTTTCACTAGAGACAACAATTATTAGGCATGAGAGAGAGGAGAGTTGTTGATGCTTAAGAAGAATAATAGGGAAAAAATAACTCCTAATATATATTAACACTATATAAATCCTACACTAGATGAACAGATAATGCAACAAAACCAAGCACAAAGCATCTAATTTGGTTTAACCATAACTTATCCAATTTGACTCTAATTTCAGGCCAGTTTGATTCCAAACAAGATTTAATCACTTTTGGATGTTTTATTTTATTTTACTTTTTGGAACATAACAAACCATCCTCAAGCCTTTCAAGCATCTCCTTGATTCGGGCAACTTGCCCTTATGCCCTCCAAGCTACTCAATTTGGGATACCTCCATTGAGTCTTTAATTCAAGCTATCTACCCTTAAGACTATTTTTAATCTGTGCTACCGTCCCTTGAGTCCTGTGTGAAAGAGATAAAGAGGAGACGAAGAAATAAAATAGAATAAAATTCTTGGATGATTTATTATTGAAGCTAATAGGCTTATTTATACAAGGTGTCTATCCAAAAAAGGAAAAATCAATTATGACATACAATCATGAGTATAATAAATTTAAAAATATTATTTTTGCTATCGACCCATGTTACGCCAAATATAAAAATCAATTGATTAAAATCAATCCATATTAATTTTGATATGATGTCAAATATAATAATACTCAATTGATTGAAATCAATTTGAGATTATCATCCATTGTTGTCTTTACCCGCCGACAAACTCAACGGGAATGCCTAAACGTTGAGTTTGAGTGCTAACTTGGCGAAACGTTGTCTAGATAAAGGCTTGGTAAATATATCAGCAAGTTGATCTTCTGTAGAGATGTAAGAAACGGAAAGACGTCGAGTCGCCACACGCTCACGAACAAAATGAAAAGCAATCTCTATATGCTTGGTACGAGCATGAAAAACTGGATTTGCCACAAGATAAGTTGCTCCAATATTATCACACCAGATTTTGGACGTAGCGTCTTGAGAAAAGTGTAATTCTGAAAGAAGAGATTGTAGCCAAATAATTTCGGACGTCGCGTTTGCTATAGCTTTATATCCAGCTTCAGTGCTTGAGCGAGAGACTGTAGGTTGCTTCTTTGAAAGCCAAGAAATAAGATTTCGCCCAAGAAATATGGCATACCCACTAGTAGAACGTCTATCTTCGGGAGATCCGGCCCAATCTGCATCACTGTAGGCAACCAACTCTCGGGAGGACTGACGATATAAAAGAAGACCATGTAAAATAGTGCCTTTAAGATATCGAAGAATTCTCTTAACACCTTCCCAATGGTGTTCAGTAGGAGAATGCATAAATTGACAAGCACGATTGACGACAAAAGCAATATCGGGTCGTGTAATAGTGACATATTGTAAGGCACCAACAATGCTTCGGTAGATCTGAGGGTCAACCATTAAAGAGGAGGATGAAGGTGCAGTAAAACCACCTTCAATGATTGGTGTGGAGATAGGACGTGCACCATCCATTTTAGCTCGTTGTAGAATTCCAGTGATATATTTGCTCTGAGAGAGAAGGCATCCTTCCGAATATGAGAGAAATTCTATGCCAAGGAAAAAACGAGCGTTGCCAAGATCTCGAATAGGAAACTCTTGATGAAGAAGTTGAAGTAAAGTAGCGATGTCGTTTTGATCACTATTAGTTATTAAGATATCATAGACATAAATCAGAACAAATATTGAAAGTTCCTCATTGCATTTGTAGAAAAGAGAAGAGTCAGTTTTTGAGCCAGAAAATCCTTGAGTATAAAGTCAGGTAGATAGACGATGAAACCATGCACGAGGTGCTTGCCGAAGACCATATATAGATTTCTGAAGTTGACACACATGTGTTGGAAGTTATGGGTGGATATATCTAGGTGGTTGCTTCATAAAAACAGTTTTTCAAGATATCCATGAAGGAAAGCATTGGAAACATCTAATTGTCGTATTGGCCAACTAGAGCTAACAACGATAGATAATAACAATCTGACAGTTATAATTTTGACAATTGGACTAAAGGTATCAATAAAGTCAATACCTGGTTGTTGATTAAAACCTTTAGCAACAAGATGGGCTTTGTAACGTTCAATGGATCCATCTGCACAATACTTGATTCGATAAACCCATTTAAAGCCAACAATATTCATAGCTGGAGTACGAGGAACTAAGCTCCAGGTCGCATTGCGAAGAAGAGCATCAAACTCAGTAGTCATTGCAACACACCAATTTGAATCTTTGACTGCCTGTGTAAATCTAGAAGGTTCAACAAAATTTGAAGAAGCAATAAGAGCATGTGGAAGAGGATAACGAGTAGAAATTGGTTGACATCGTGCATAAATATCACTTAGAGAAATCATTCGTCAAGGAGTATCATCATCAGAGCTACACGGAGACGGGTGATGGGAATCAGAACTAGAGAGTGGATCATCATTAGCCGCTGAGTCTACAGGAATTTGTGGAGATGGAGCAGGGTCCAAGATACCATCCCCCATTGTACTTTCAATATGTCCTGATAGAGCAATCTGTGGGGATTCTAGTATACCACTCGGTGATATTAGAAATGTGCCTTGATTATCGGAAGGAGGATCCGAGGTAGTAATTGCAAATGGAAAAAGAGACACATCAAAAGTAACATGTCGAAAATATATATCCGCCCGGTCGAAATATGGAGGCAACGGTACCCATGATGCAAATTACTATAACCAAGGAAAACACATTGTTGAGAGCGAGGGTTTAACTTGTGTTTAGAGTAAGGTTGTAACCAAGGATAACATGCACAACCAAAGATACGGAAAAATGAATAATCTGGAGAACGATTATAAAGTCGCTCCAAGGGACACTTGTTTTGAAGTAGTAGAGTGGATAAACGATTAATAAGGTAGACTGCGGTTTGGACGACGTCATCCCAAAATTTAAGTGGAACTGATGCATGATTAAGAAGAGCTAAAGCAGTTTCAATTACATGACGATGTTTTCTCTCGGCGGATCCATTTTGTTCAGGAGTGTGAGGACAAGAGACTCGATGAAGGACGCCAGAGGAGGTAAGATGACGATGAAGCCTTGATACTCTCCTCCCCAATCAGAATGAAAAGAGAGTATTTTGCGATTAAAATAACGCTCAACACGCTTTTGAAAACGACAAAAAATATCGAAGAGATCAGATTTTCTTTTCATAAGAAAAATCCAAGTAAATTTGCTAAAGTTATCAATAAAAATAACATAATAAAGAAAACCTTGATTAGATAGAATGGGAGCAGGACCCCACACATCAGAGTGAATAATTTCCAAAGGAAAACTAGAGGTGTGAGTAGAAGACACAAAAGGTAATTTATGAGATTTTGCTTTCATGCATACTTCACATAAATGAGATGAGGAGACTAAAGAAATTGGTAGACCATACTGATTAATGATGTTCTGAACAAGACGTAGAGACGGATGACCAAGACGTGCGTGCCAAGAAAATTTATCAGTGCATTCCCCAACAAATGCTTTAGTAGAGGTGGGTTGAAGATGGTAGAGGTCATCTTTAATGGTTCCTCGAAGTAGAATAGTTCCTGTTGTGGGATCCTTCACAAGACAATGATGAGGATGAAATTCAAAGAACACATTATTATCAAGAGCAAATTGACGCACGAAAGCAAATTTTTGGTAATAGAAGGAACATGAAGGCTGTTGTGCATGCGAAAAGTTCGACCACATGAGTGAAATGACGTGTTTCCAAGGTGAGTAATTTGCAAACCTGAGCCATTACTTATTTGTACCATATCGGGTCTATGATAAGGCGAAGCTTCTGAGAGAATATCATGCTTCAGTGTAACATGATGAGTGGCTCCAGAATCCGGATGCCAACCTGGGTTCTCAGGAGTCGATGAAACAATATTAAGAGAGATAGAAACTGAAAATACTCTGGAATGAGATGACTCGACCGTAAATTGCCTAGACGAAGGCGGTAGTCGATTTGAAGATGCAAGACCAAATTGTGAAATAGTTGATTGTCTTAAAGCAGCAGGACTACCAATAAAATTTGAGTCAAATCTTTTAGGACATTGAAGACCAATATGTCCAACTCTGAGACAAATTTGACATCTTCTCCGACTATATGACCAGTCAAATCGTCTAGAGCAATGACGAGCAGTATGACCAATGATGTGACAAATTTGACATCGTTCTGAACTTTACTTTTGGCCTCCTTGATATCGTTGAGTATCTGACATCGTAACTTTTGGCTTGTCGAAAAAGAAATTAAATAGGAAGTTGCTCGAATGAATGACACTGGTGCGGCCGGCCAGGTAGAAACGAAGGCGACGGAGATAACAAGCTAGCGGTATAGACGATGGCTTGTAGTCGCGAAGGAGAAAGCTAAGAAGTCACCGGAGGAGAAGCTCGAGAGAGAAACTAAAAGCTGGGAAAAAACGAAAAGAAAAAAAACGAAAAGATTATTAAAAACGAAAAACAAAAAAAAAGAGATGATTAAAAAAACATGAAATAAAAACAAAGAAGCATAATTTCGATTAAAATAAAAACAAAGATATGATTAAAAAAGTGAAATAAGAAGAAAAGAAAATGCAAAAGCAACGTAAAAGAAATGCAAAAAGAGACGCAAAAGAAAAAAGACGAAGAATAAAAAGAAAATAGATATTATAGTCGAAGAGGTCATCGAAGAGTAGAACATAGATTTAGACGAAGAACGATTAAGAGTAGAACGTAGATTTAGACGAAGAACAATTGAGAGAAGAAGTATCATTGATCTAATACCATGAAAGAGATAAAGAGGAGACGAAGAAATAAAATAGAATAAAATTTTTGGATGATTTATTATTGAAGCCAATAGGCTTATTTATACAAGGTGTCTATCCAAAAGGAAAGATTAATTATGACATACAATCATGAGTATAATAAATTTGAAAATATTATTTTTGCTATTGACCCATATTACGCCAAGTATAAAAATCAATTGATTGAAATCAATTCATATTGATTTTGATATGATGTCAAATATAATAATACTCAATTGATTGAAATCAATTTGAGATTATCATCCATTATTGTCTTTATTGTGTACATAATTTTTAATTTGTGCTACCATGTCTTGAGTCCTCGAGCACCTTCTTGATATGAACTATCTACCCTCGATTCCTTCATTCTTAATTTGGGTTACCTTCCCTTGAGTCCAATCCATATTGATCGAGTCTTCTTGCCATCGAGATTCAATCCATTTAATCCATGCTACCTATATCCTCGAGTCCACCCTCTAAGCTAACACTACTAAACCTGCATACTTGATACACCAACATCAAATGCACACCAATCTACTTGTTTTCAAATACCTCATCAATCTGAGTTATCAACCATCATTCCTTCAGGCTCCTCCTAAATTCAAACTACCATCCTTGAGCCTCCCATGCACATCCTTCATTTGGGCTACTTGTTTTTGAGTCCTCGAAGCTACTTCTTGATTTGGGCAACCCTCTTTTGAGTCCTCTAAACATCTTCTTACTTGTTTTTCCTTAATTCCTTCATTCTTAATATAGGTTACCTTCTCTTGAGTCCTTGAGCACCTCTTTTTTCCTTAATTCCTTCATTCATAATATAGGTTACCTTCTCTTGAGTCCTCTGAGCACCTCTTATTTTGAGCTATCTACTCTCGAGTCCTTCATTCTTAATTTGGAGTACCTTCCCTTGAATTTAGTCCATCTCATCTCAGTTTAGGTTACCTACCATCAAGCTTCAATCCACTCAATTTGAGCTACCTACCCTGAGTCCACTCTCTAAGCTAACATGACTAGACTTGTATACCTGATACACCAACATCAAAGCACATGAAACTTGGGTTCTATTGAAAACTTTAACAATAAAGGGGGAGCTATTTTCTCAGTGATAGGTTAGTGTCCAATTTGTACCAAGCATATGCCAAAATCACATTTTGCATTTAGTCTAAATGATATCTAAGCATAAAAGTATGCTATTCAGTTAGTATAAAATGCCAACCCATAGAAATCCAAATGCTTATGTCTTCATGATTATAATGATAATGTCAATTTATGTACCAAAAAGTGTAGAATTTGTGTCAAAAATTTTATTTATCCTCAAATTACTACATTTTAGCACTCGAATTATCTAAGCATTGTTCATGACATACAAGAATATGATACCAAACATGATTGAAAATTTTACCATGATAATCGACTAAACAACAAAATGTTCACCTCGAGCATGAAAAACAACATATATTATAAATATCACCTTGCAAGATGAGAACTTATTGGATACACCAACTTATAAAGAAGGAACTAACAATCTTTTTCTTATTCATTTGTACACACTCTAACTCAATTAGAATAATGAAATAACATATTTAGTTACTGAAAATAAGTTAAGACCAATTGGGTTTACCAATGCTCCTTAAGAATGCACTTTTTCACAATTGTTATTGTTCTAATTCCTCTAGTAACATTCCTATGCAATAAGAGTTCAAAAGATCTATCATTTAATGTTGGTGGAATATTAACTATTGATAATGCAAAGGGCTTTTAGTTACATTTTAATTTGTATCCCAATTATCTAGCTTATCATAAGTTGTTCTTTGCCTCTCAGGGATCATGCCCATGTATTTGGTACCCTTGGTAAACTTTTCTTGAGTTTTTTTTTTCATATTAAAAGTAAGTTGAGATTTCAAGTTATGTTTCTCGACTTCTAATTGTTTAACTTTAGAACTATCATATTTACTAATTATTAGAAACGAAACTAACTTAGACTTAACATTTTCTAATTTCTTTTCAAAGGTCTTGGTCTTTTCTTAGACTCTTCTAATCTCTTAGATAAATTATGCATTAAATCTAGCAAGTTATCATAAGATGATTCATTCATCTCAATGTAGTTTTCTTCAACTTGAGGCTCCTTTGCTTGAGCTTTCATTCACTTTATTGATTTTGACTGTGTTCTTGGCGTGAAGATGACTTCAGAGTTGCTCTATTCTTTGTCTTTTCTTCCTTCCTCTTCTTAAGGTCGAGGGATTTTTTTCTAGTAATGTCTTTGCTTCTTGTATCCAAAACACATGATATCTTCTAGGTTCTCTCATATCTTGAAGTTGCAGAGATTGGTTCTTTCTCTCCATTTATCCTTAGAATGGAGGCTTAACTAATAAGGGGTGTTGATTTTTCACTAGCCAAAGAATTGAACAAGGAGGATGATATATCTTCATAATTTACTATGCTCTTCAAAATTGAGCATTGATCTTTAAATTTTTTCATATCAAGTTGTAGTTCATGGGCCTGGCCATTTTAACATTTTAGCTTCTTGTGAATGCAAATGTATCCCATAAAAATCTATAATTTGTTCCACAAATCCTTCACGTCCATAAAATTTCTATCCTTGCTTAAATCTTCTATAGATAGCCCACATCTCCGAATTATCATTGTTTTTCTCTCTCCATTTTTCCTGCTAATAAGGTTTTAATGATTATCCATTGGAGGTTTAAAATCTAACCCAATGGCCATCCCCATATTAAAGTTCAACATGAAGTAGGTCTCCATCCCCATCTAATATCTAAAATTGATTTTGTCAAAAAGTGGTTAAGTATCTTTCTAGACAACTAGTCATTTTTCTAGGATTAACCCTTTAAAATGTCAGCATCTAGCTTTGTTATTAATTATCTGATTAGAATGGCCCAACTAGAGGTGGTGAATAGACTTTTCAAATTTTTTTTATTGATTTCTTACACATAACACAAACTCAAAATAAGATTAATAACAAAGTGTGTGTGATTAATTAGCATGTTAAAATGCATTTAAAATAACTAAAATAATGAGAACAATGCTAATACATGATAGTTAACATGGTTTAGTCACCTCGCTTCTATTTCATGGCCTAAGACGCATTCGGAGGATTACTTCTCTAAATTATCCACCCTTTAATAAGAGGCAATGGGTAAGCCTTTATAAATAAGGATAAAACCTCTAAGGCTACAACCGTGACTCACACCAATGAGATTTCTGCAAGTTTATAAGTTTAAGTAGAACAAGAATTCTCTCACCAAAAACAAACCTCAATCTCCCTAAGAGATAAAAGTAAAAATTAAGGGGAGATGAGAGATCACCAAAGAGGTTACTACTGTTGCAGCCTTGAAATCATGTTTAAGTTCTTGTATTTACTTTGGGTACTTTAGTAATTTGAGCAAAAAAAAGAACGAATATTCTCTCAAGTTCTAATATGAAGCAAAAAAAGGTCGACTAAGGCTAAGTTCTAATATGAAGTCATTTTTAAGCTTGAGTCAAAAGGCTTCAAGGGTGATTGTCTTTGCACATTCATATCTCCTTGGTTATTAAGAGGTATTGGGTTAATGTTGGTGGTCTTTCTTTTGCCAATTTGATCATGTCAAGTTTAGCTATCTGATAAGAAAATTTGATTTTCTAGTTGCATGGCAAGTGGAGATAAATAGTTAACAGTGCACACACACTTGAGTACAACAAAATCACCCTCATTACTATCATATTTGTCATAGGGAACATTTTATAAAAGCATCATCATAAAGTTCTTTTATTTGTATATCAACTTCACCTAGTTTTATAATACCTTACATTTGTAAAACTATTAACATATATTTATTCCCTAGCTGTGTTCCTCTTTGCCAATTTTTTCACCTAACAAATTAAGATGTTTTGTTAATGTGTAGGTATAACAAGTAGCATAGTCCTTTTGTTAATCAGTAGCATGTGTATCTTTATGATACACGAAAGAAAGAAATATGTGAAGGCAAAAGAACAACATTTTAAAGAACATGGAGGTTGGCAATTACTAGAAGAAATCAAAGGAAAACAAGGCCTTAGATTTAAGATATTCAAGATAAATGAACTAGAAGAGGCAACGAATAAATTTGATGAGACTAGAGTCCTCGGGCGTGGAGGGCATGGAACTGTTTATAAAGGAATTTTGGAAGATGGTCATGTCATTGCCATAAAGAAATCAAAGTTTATTGACGAGAGCCAAAAAAATGAATATGGAAAAGAGATGCTTATCTTGTCACAGATCAACCACAAAAACATAGTCAAGATCTTAGGTTGTTGCCTTGAAGTGGAGGTTCCTATATTGGTTTATGAGTATGTCTCCAATGGAACCCTTCATCATCTGATCCATGAAAAAAGCAAGATATCTCCCTTTCCCTTGAGTGCTCGCCTAACGATTGCTTATGAGTCTGCTGATGCATTGGCCTACTTGCATTCAACAGCTTCACCTCCAATCATTCATGGAGATGTGAAGTCTTCCAACATACTTTTGGATGAAAACTACATGGCTAAAGTCTCAGATTTCGGAGCTTCAAAGCTAGTGCCTAAGGATGAAAATCAGCTTGCAACCTTGGTGCAAGGAACTTGTGGTTATCTAGATCCTGAGTACCTTCAAACATGCAAACTAACCGATAAAAGTGACGTTTATAGTTTTGGTGTTGTTCTTCTTGAGCTATTGACAGGTAAAAAGGCAATTTATTTTGAAGACTCTCAACAAGAGAGAAATCTTGCATCGACTTTTCTTTTGTCTATGAAGAACAATCGACTTTATGAGATATTGGACAGTGAAGTTAAAAATGGAGGAGATAAAAAACTAATTCAAAAAGTCAGTGAGCTTTGCAGACGATGTCTAAAAATTAGTGGAGAAGAAAGGCCTACCATGAAAGAAGTTGCGCAAGTGTTAAACGGATTTTTGAAATCCAAGCAGCATCCATAGTTACAGGAGAACAATGAGATAAAGATATTACTTGTTTAGTTACTATTTTTTTGTTCTAACATTTGTATGCATTTATTCATCATTACCATCTTAAACTCACATTATTTTTAATACATACAATCAAGGTATTTTGAACATTAATATCCTTTGTAATAATTTTTTAGGTTTGTTATTGTTGAAATATGGCATTCATAAAGTTTAAAGAAGGCCTAGAATTTGATAAAAGCAGGCCAGGTATTCATGTATCAGAACCAAACAATTAAATTATCCAAATTTCAAACTTAAATCAACTGGAAAAATAAGATTATATGGTTAACATTACCAATAGTAAGGGAAGAGTTCATCCCTTACTCTCAATTTAAAGATGTATAATACAAGGCGCTCCAATGCAGGAGAATTTTTTCAGATTCTATTTTTTCACAGAGCTTCACATTAGAATTTTGAGTAAGAAATAGATTTAGAGCAATCCAACAAGAGACAAATTTTTTAAATTTTCATTAAATATCTAAAAGAAGACGATATCTATGCAAATAAATGTCAATTTTGGTGTAGAAAATAAGAGAGATTAAAGTATTTGGTTAAAGCATTGGAAGACTGATTCTGTTTTAAAAAAATATTACCTCCGACAAGTGTAAGAAAAGATGACAATCTTCTTCTAAGATTTGACAATCAATTTGTGGTCCGTAGGTGCAGTACAAAATGTAAGGCAAGATAGACCTTCAATCTCAATAGAGAACCTTAAATGAAAAACAATGATGGGAGGAGAGAAGCCATCTATCAAATATTGAACATGAATTTGACTAGATTCAAAGAACATATAATCTTCTCCAATACATCCAACAATATCCACTCATCATTTAAATTTAACCAATAAAAAAGTCATAAAAATTCAAAGATAAAATTTTTAGATTTTAAATTTTAAATATTTTTATAAAACAAAAACCTTTTCTAACATTGAAGTTTTTCACAATCTCCACAATTTCAACTAAATCAAATTCAAAAAAAAATCTTTTTAAGGACAAAGTAATATGCTTTAAATAAAGGTATCATCGAGTTTGAACGTTTAGCTAAGTCCAACATTTTTTTTCACACAGGTCAAAAGTGAACTATGCATTGAACTTAAAAACCTTTTATGAGTGAAAGTTAATTGGTAACAACATATTTCATGTCAATTGAAGTCCTACTAAGCTGATTTATTACAACTATGCAATTGAATATTATTTCATAAGTGCTTAGGAGAATTAGCACCCACACTATGGCCTCATAGTTAAACTTACTAAGATAAGTCCTCCAAGGATGCACCAGTAACATCCTGTCATAATATATTGAACTCCTTGAGAGATTTAGCTCAACCTTTCATATAGTTCAAGCACTTTTCTAATCCTTGAGAATGAAGTTTGAGATAAATTTCAAATTTAAGTGCTTAAAGCTTTATCTTAACAACTTGTTAGTATTATATTGCACCTACACCTTCGGATCTTCGATCAATTAGGTTGGTTGTCATTGTAAGTGAAACTAAATTGGACCTCAGTCACATTCTCTTATTAGATTTTTTTGATGGACTCGATTAGGTCCCTTGGTGGATTTGCAAGATTGTTTTTTCAAACAAAAAAGATCCACAAACATCACTCCTTGAAACATTAATTCTTGATAGGCTTCCATGTAATTTGTACGTCTGTTTGCTTCTAGTTATACTTGAAGCTCTTATGCGGACCAATTTTGGTTGATTATCACAATGCATTGACATTTTAGGAACAAGCGTATTTAGCAAGGAAATGTCTATTACTAAACTCAACCATTGGTCTCTCCTACAGTAGTATCCAAAGCACATAACTAAACTTCTGAAGTAGCATAAGGTATAATGGCATAGTTAATAGACCTTCAGAAAATAATGTTGCTAGCAAGTGTAAAACCATAATCAGTAATGCATTTATTCTTACAATATCTGACATCCAAATGGCATCAAGATATCCCTCTTGGACTGTAGGTAATCTCCCTTAGTGTAGATCCAAAGAATGCCTTTCAAGTATCTAAGAAGCCTATCAGTAGCATCCCAATATTTTATGATCAGCACAACTAATATGCCTACTCAGCTTATTCATTGCATATGATATATATGCTCTAGAATAATTTGCTAAATAAATCAAGCTATAGATTATTTAAAAATACTTTAATTGAGAGTCTTGTTCTTATAGAGAACCTTAGAAGAATCATACGGTGTAATGATTGATTTTGCATCCAATAGCCTTTTTTAATAATTTGTTCAACATAATGAGATTGATAAATTCATATTCATTAGTTAAACAAGTCAAAGTCAAATTTGGTTCTAAAATCACATCAGCAATACCCAGATCAAGTTTCCATTCAAAAAGGCCTAGTCTCATTAATGATAGATCGGTATAAAGTAGCAAATATCATCTTCATATAAATATAAATTTATGTAGTTATTCACTTTTAACTTTATCATAAACACACTGTCTATGTGATTATTTCAAAGTCAAATAAGAGAATGACTTCATTAAACTTTTCATACCGTTGCTTAAGGCTTGTATTAGTTCATTAAAGGACTTAACATGTTCATAAACCATTTTTCCACACCATTGCTTTAAGGCGTGTATTAGTTCATAAAAGGACTTAATAAGTTCATAATGTCAAGAGAATTGATAGGCAGCATTAATTGCACAATGATTTGGTATTAATGACGTAAATTTACTGTCAATAGAATTAATAGACAGATTATTTGACATTAATTGCATAATGATTTGGCATTAATGATGTAGATTTAATTGCACAATGATTTGGCATTAATGGCGCAGATTTGCTATTAATGGGCAGAATATTTGACATTAATTGCACATATTTGACATTAATAGTGCAGATTTCCATGATTGTATAACTGTAATTATGTATCATACTATTTAAAGGGGGATTCTCCAGAGGAGAAAGCAAAGTTTTTCATCCTTATTTTCTCTGAGTTTGACATAGTTTTTACCCTCATTTTCTTTGAGTTTGACATGGTATCAGGCCAGTTTCGATCCAAACCTAGTTTTTTTCCCCCTGTCATTTTTCAAGTCAATCCTAGTTCCTTGCGATTTCTCCAGCTTCTTATTTTTTCTCCTTCGTTCTTCTTTTTCCTCGTAATCACGTCTACTGAAAAGCATGATGTCCTGTTCATTCGTCTTAATGGAAAGAACTACGCTACCTGGGCATTCCAGTTCCAGATCTTTATCAAAGGCAAGGAGCTTTAGGGTCATATTGACAAAACCAATTATGCCCGTGACAAAACTATGTATAAGGAGGCATATGCCAAATGGGAGGTCAAAGATGCACAGGTTATGGCTGGATCATAGGCTCTATCGAGCCTAATATCATCCTCAATCTCAGACCCTTCATCACGCCAGCTAAGATGTGGGCATACCTGTAGAAAATTTATAGCTAGAACAACACTGCTCGCAGGTTCCAACTTGAACATGAAATTGCCATTTTTCAACAACATAGTCTCTCAATTTCTGAAGTATATTCTCATTTCATAAATCTTTGGGTTGAATATGCTGACATTGTCTATAAAGATTTGTCAACTGACGAACAAACTACAATCCAAAAAGTTCATGACACCACAAAACGAGATCAATTCCTTATGAAATTGAGATCTGATTTTGAGGGCATTCGGACCAACCTCATGAACAAGGTTGTTGTCCCCTCCTTGGATGAATGCCTAAATGAACTGCTTCGTGAAGAACAACATCTCCTCACTCAAACAACCATGGAACAACAGAAATCAGCCTCCGTTCCTGTGGCATATGTCGCACAAGGCAGACCACGAGGGCGAGACATGAGTACTGTCTAATGTTTTTGCTACAAAAGCCTTGGACACTTTACTTCCTATTGTCCTAAAAAGTTTTGCAATTACTACAAAAAAAGATGGTCACATCATTAAAGAATGTCCAATCAGACCACCGAGGAGAAATGCAACAGCCTTTAATGCCTCTGTTGGTTATGTGGATCAAAATTTGCCTAATTCTGTGCCAACTTTGACACCTAAAATGGTTCAACAAATGATCATTTCGGCATTTTCTGCTTTGGGTCTTTCAGGTACCGCTTCTTTACCCTGTTCTCCTTGGTATTTCGACTCCGGGGCATCAAATCATATGAGTAGCAATGTTACTAATCACAACACAAAGACGCAAGCAGTTTTACTTGGTTCGGAGTCGCGGTCGGTTCCTACTCCAAGGCCCACTGTCGTTGACCGTTTACTGCGGGCAATTCTATATGTGCGCAAAACCAGTTTACAAAGTGAATTACAAGAAATGGTACAGTAAACTTAAAGTAGCTCTTTTTTACCGACGTCCGGTGTAGATTATATTCTCGGAGCAGAGGAACGTCGTCGGCGCTTGTATCTCGAGTCGGGAGGTTTCCGGAGCAGAGCGCGGGAGCAGAAGAGCGTGAATGCTTTTGAAGAATTGATTGTACGAAGCCTTGGGTCGAGGGCCTTTTTATAGCCCCTGGGGGCGCCCGGGACGTCGGGGGCGCCCCCCACGTGTCAGCTGATCCGAGTTCCTCTCGATCAGCTCTGATCCCTTCGAACTCGGGATCAGGCTTTGACGGGGGCGCCCGGGACGCTGGGGGCGCCCTGGTTGACCGGGTCAACTCTTATCCGTTGGCTTCGCTGGCTTCCGCTTCGTTAGCTTGAACTGGGGGCGCCCGGACCATTCGGGGCGCCCTGGAGCATGGGGGGCGCCCGGGAGCACGGGGGCGCCCCGCCCATGAGCTGTCGAAGCACTTCTTTTGCTTCATCTGTTTTGTGTTCACCTTAGGGGCGCCCGGGACACTCCGGGCGCCCTACTCAGATACTGCCTCACTCCATTGAGGCTCTCTGAGCTGCAGACACTCATTCCTTCGGTCCTGCATCCAAGGTTAGTCCAAAACAACATAAAGCAATAATATATTAGTTTTATACAGCCTTAGCTGTCTTGGTTCTGACTTTGGGTCTCCCAAATGGAGCCCTAGGTCGAACCAACACCTACTGTTCCCTCGATGGGGAACGCGTCCTCACCTACTCCTCTCGGGAGAATTTACCTGATGCCAACCGGCTCCTCCGGGTGGACTTTTTCCCAGCAGTCCTTGATGGACCCAAAATAGACTGTCACGAATGTGGGTCTCAAATTTAGAATATTTGTAAAGCTGGAAACCCTTTTTGCAATTAAAGAATAAAAGCGTAGTAAAGGGGCCTCAGGTCGTATTTTTCCTTGGGCTAATCCAAATTGTTCGATTCGAGCTTGAGTTTATGTGTCGTCAAATATTTTTGGGTTTTCAAATAAAATCTGGGTTTAAGTTGTAATCAGAAATGAAAAACACAGTGGAAATAAAAGAACTTAACTAAATGGGCTAAACAAAGCAAATGCCACTAAGGAACTCACTAATAGAAACCCTAATTAACCAAAGCAACTCAACCGAATTAAGAAAGATAAATCTGAATTCAAATGCAACTAATGCTAAACAAAAGAATAAAATCAGTGGCTGAATTCTCAATTGAACTGATGCAATAACTTCACTGAAGACAAAACCAAATGCAAACAATCTAAAACAGTCCAATGCTAAACCAATGTTGAAACCTTACTTGATACGAAGTGCAGAAACTCAATCTGAAGTGCAGAAATAAAGATGGAAATTCAGAAACAAATGAGATGTAAAACCTATTAGTTCCGAGCACAACACAAACTGATAAATGTTGTTTAACTTCAGCTAATATGAAACTCTAACATCCAAGTACCAAACAAGCTAACTACTGATCAGAAATAAGTTCCCACTTGACACAAACTTGCAGAAATGAAATGAACCTAGTATTCAGAACAGAGAAGCTTACTGCCGCAATTTGATACTAAATGCAGGAATGATTCTACAATTCAGAACAGGAACATTGCAAAAACTTGAAGAAAGAACTTTGCAACACTGATTTGAATGCAGAAGTCCACAACAACTAATTCAGAAACGAACTGCAGAACTTGATTACAGGAATACAGCTTCAAATTGATTGCTAAATCAAACAAAACAACTGAGATTTAATACTCAAAACTAGCTTCAGAAGTAACCAACTGGGAATGGCAGAAATGATAGCTGAAATTTGCAGAAATTGTAACTAAATTCTGGCTGAAACAAAAGCTGATACATGCAACGTAGCTGAAACCAAATGCATAAACCTATACCAATTGCTATGAAAATGAAACCACTTCAATGTAAAGTCAGGAAACAAAACCTAGACACCACTTGACACAAAGTTTAAGAACTAGATGACAAAACTGATACGCAGCAATTTAAGTTGGCACGTAAACTAGAAAGACAGAAACTGATTTGCAAACATCAAAATATGAAGACAACTGAAATCATCAACAATTGTTCACAAACAAACCTCCTAATTAACTACTTGCAGAATTTAACCCTAATTAAGAAAGGAACAATTCAAAGAATGAAACTTAAGCAGCTGATACAATTGCAGAACAGAAATAAAATGCTGAAACTGAAATTACAGCTACTGAACAGAGAAACAATAAGAAAACTAAGCCTCGATCATTCCTTGTCTCAAGACCTCCTTGTTCGTCACGCAAGGGCAAGCCAAGAACCCCTTTAACTCGCAAATCAATGGAAATTAGCTCCAACTTCAGATCTGATCACAGATTTGCACACAGCTGGAAATCCAATCCGATCTCTTTGATCCGGCGATGAAGGGCTGCTAGGAAGATTGGTTGATGATCAGAGTGCTCCAGAGACCCTCCAGAAAGCTCTGATTGAAGAAAACAGCACAAAATCGCAATCAATTTGATTAGAAATCAGAAATTGATGAAACCCTCACTCAACCCCTGTTCTGATGCAAATCCGAGATAGAAATTCATTTAGAGCTTCTTCCAAGGATTCAGATCTTGCTTCAAGGTGATGATCGAGTTGGCCACGCCTTCACTGAAGAAAATCGCAAGAAAAACCGTGAAGAAATGAAGAAAACGGGAGCTAAGCTGCGAAGACGCGACACTGAGATCTGAACAGGGGTTCCGTTTTTATAGTTAAAACAGTGGACGACTCAGATTAATCCCACTCCATCCAACGGTTAATCTTCGTCTGATTTGACTCAAATTTTCCAGATCTTGATCAGAGGTCAGGATCTACCTCGGGTTAACTCGGATCTGCCAGATTTGCAATGGATGGTTCAGATCACCTTGATCATTGAATGGACGGTCTAGATCTCTCTGATGGTGATCCAACGGCTAGATGATCTCCGATTGAGCTGAAACCTTCAGATCTTGATCTGATCGCTCGATTAGACTTAATCCCAGCTCGGATTGATCAACAGTTCTCAAATGGTCTAGATCTAACCGTTCTTGCATCGGACGGTCCATATTAGTTGACGTTTGCTTACTTGATCCAGTCCACTTTTGACTCAACTTTGACCCAACATGACCTAGGTCCATGATCCTTCCAAGCCTACAAAAGTAGATCAAAAATTTAGTGACAAAACAACTCAAATATATCAAAATTTGCAATTAGGTCCAAAAAGAATATAAATCCTAGAACCTAGGGTAAATCCACAATTATACAAGTAAAATATGGGTCAAACACGGATTTAAGCATATAAAATGATCAACAAAATGACACTTATCAACTCCCCCACACTTAACTTGAGCGTCTCGCGAAAAGTACTAAATATGTATCCCCTAGCTTTTTCTCAAACATAAGTAGAAGCAATTGAAAAGAAATTACCTAGGGTTGTTAATTCTCAAAAATCTAAGCTCTATGGATTAGTATCTTGTCCTTAAATCAACAACTGAGCAATTTCAACCTTCATGAGATGAATTTCACTCACTAAACCTCTCAAGGGAAATTGTTGGTGGCTCTCTTCCTAAGTTTTAAGTACATGATGAAAATGGAGCTCACTCATACACACATGTTTTTTGCACTACCATAGGCTTGCTTGTTATCTACTCTCTACCATTATTCATGATTAGAATCAATCATCTAAAGAAATTCATCCAACAAGAGAAAGATATATGAAATGATAAAGATGAAGTAAAAGCCAAGTAAATAGCAAATTTGATAAAGTGGAAGACTTGAATGCCTAAGGATATTTTTGATGCACTTTGCCCTCTTTTCAGTCCACATAATGAAGTCGAAAGTGTGATGGAATAAGGCTTTAGCTTTGCCCTTCCAAAATTTGATGAAAAATCCTCATGAATTCCTTTGTGCCAATTTCACTCTTGCGTGCCACTTGTTTTTTTTTTCTGAATTTTCTTTTTTTTCGCAAGGTCAGTCTTGTAGTAGAGAAAGAAATTGATTTGGATTAAAGAAACCAATCAGTTGATACACTTGTTTGATGGTGCCACAACTTCATTCTTTTGTATGTTTTTTTTTCTTTGCTTGGTTTTTCTATTTTTTTTTTCTTCAGCTCTCAAGCCTATTAATGTTCAATTGAAACTCTTCTCGGCCTTGAATCTGCATCATGGAAACTTGAAACATTAAATGGCAATTAGTAAATTAGAAGCTCAAAATGTAATCTTCCTTTTGATACTTATTCCTTACAAGTTGGCACACTTCTTGCAACTTTTTTTTTTCTGTTTCAACTTTCAGTTTCACGACATCATTTTCAGAATCCAAAAGTCATCAAGTCATTCATCCTTGCAATTCTCTGAATTTTCAAAGCAGTTACATACTAAGTTTCCTAATTCATAGCATAAGAAAACCAAATTCAGCCCCAAGTTGATACAAAACTACTTGTATAGAAACATTCCAATCTGAATTTTTTTTCTTCTTCTTCCTGCAGATTCAATAACAGCCCGTCACAAATTTTTATAGCACTTTACAGCTCCTCACTTCCAGTATTTCCAGATTATTCAGACATCTTCCACTTAATGGGCTTGATACTTTGCTTCATTTGTGTTTTTTTTTCTCTTCCGGCTCAGTTTTTTTTTCTCTGATTTCACTTTAGAAAGAATCCCTGCATTGGTTTCAACTTAACACAGCTGCAATTCATTCTCTAACATAATAGCCGAAACATGCCCTATAGCAATTTTGATACATCTTCTTCATTTGTGTGTGCCACTTGTTTTTTTTTTTCAATGCAGATTTTTTATATGGCGTGTCATTTGAATCTTCAAAGGATGATGAGAAATCTAAATGCTTCAATTGTTTCCATCCTTAACCAATACTTCTTGCTTATTCTTGACACCAACTCAACTCAATTTGGCACATGAAATTTTTTTTTTTTTTCAAATGAAGTGCTTCCTTGATGAAAATACATTCCAAAACACTAATCACTCCCCCACACTTAATCCTTTGTCCGTCTCGGGCAAAATAACATCAAAGAACATCCCAAACAACAAATCCCTAGAAAGTATGGTTAGGAGTAGGAAATAAGGAAAGAAAATAGAATGAACATGATTATTGCAAAAATTGACATGGAAAGGTAAACACATTTATTAGCCTCTATAGATGTGATCCAATCATTGAAATATGATTTTGAAAGAACTTAAGCAAGTTCTAGAGTACAATCACATGTATGTGTCACAAAAATAAGGCTCATCCTCACTAGGTACAAACAATTCATCTCAAGTCCTCAATCAAGAATCCATGGTCAAGTAGTACTCAAGCATCCAAGATTTCATCCATGAACTCAAATCTAAAGTTTTAACAACCAAATTTAATTTGTTTTCAAAAGACTCTAAAATGTTATCAAGATAGCCTAAAGGGATACATTTATTCCTATTCATGAAGACAATGTGCCAAAAGAAATAACATGATATTTACAATGTCTCCTATTTATTCTTCTACTATACTCACGCATTTATTAGCAAGAATTCTTTTAAAAGAAAATTCTACTTCTAAAGAACATAAAAATGAAACATGCAATGAAAGAAAATGCAAGAAAGAACAAACTCCCCTTTATTTCTGGCGGTCGGAGTCTATCAAGAAACAACCTCCATCTTGGTAGTGGAGGGGTATGGGTAATTGAGAGAGTTCCCTTCCTTTGTTCAATTTGATGATGCATACCTCCCCCACACTTAGACTTTGCAATAAACTGTTCAGGTGGCCAAAGGTGATTTAGGTCCAAGAGCCATTTAAGAGGTGGAGTGCTATGAGTCAAAGTAAAATCATCTCCTCCCTCTTTATTCTTTGTGGAAAATCTTCCAGGGGGTTGAAGACTGTCTAGATGGAGTACCCACTCAAGAAATCTCTGGGACCCTGCAAAAACATGTAAAACCTTTCTCAAGCGTATAGGGTAAGGTAAAAGTGTAATACCATCAATCTCTACATTCAATGTATCCAAAAATGTATCGCATCCAATAAAATCAATTTTTGGTACCTCAGTAAATTTTTCACAAGCAGTTCCTACATGAGGTATATCAAGAAAAGCTTCACAGTCAATAAAATCAATCTCTGGTACCTCCATAAGTTTTTCACACTCAATTTCAGCATAAGAAATAACAAGAGATTCTTCACAATAAACAACTTCAATTTCAGGCTCTTCTAAAAAATTTTCACAATCAATTTTAGCATAATCTATCTCAAGAATATCATAGCAATGCATAAAATCAAGCCTGGATGCCTCTAAAGAATTTTCAAAATTATTTTTCACAAATGATGTATCAAGACATTCTTCACATGCAAATCTAGACATCTCCCTGAAATTTTCTAAAGGAAAAGAAGAAATACTTACCTGATCGTGTTCAAAAATGTCTGTTGGTTCTACAAGAAATACCTCCATCTCTGGTTCAAATTCTGGTGGACATTCATCTGGAATAGGTGATCCTTGGGTACTTGCTCCCATCATGCAAGTCCCTACACTTTCTGGAAATGGTGGTGGTCCCTGGGGCTCTGTGCAATCCCCTACACCTTTAGAATCATCTTCTATGCATGCCTCCTGAGTAATACCTGCAACAACCTTATTAAAAAGATTAGGACTATCAATAGCAGTATCATCAGAAAATAAAAAACAAGAAAACTCCGGTAAAGCTTCAGTTTTGAAATTAAGGTTGTCACATGCTTTTCCATCCATCTTCTCAACTTCCTCTGAAATTAAAGCTCCTCCCACTATGTCAAATGCACCATCATCATCAATAATCTGCGCCTCAACAGTCTCCTCTGCGGTGTCTATGCTCATAATAGAGCGATCTCCCCTAGGGTCCTTCATGGCATCGAAAATGCTAAACTGGGCTACTGTGTCTCCCACCTCCATCGAAAGTGTGCCAGCATATACATCAATTTTTGTTCTAGCAGTCTTCAGAAAAGGCCTTCCAAGGATAAGTGGGGATCTACGTGCAAGATACTCTCCTTCCATGTCTAGAATGTAGAAGTCTGCAAGGAAAATCAACTCCTTCACTTTAACCAAAACATCTTCAATAACTCCTGCCGGGCGGGTCTGGCTTCTATCTGCTAGCTGAATCACAACTCCAGTGGGATGTAGACGACCAATGCCAAACATCTGGAAGACTGTCCTAGGCATGACATTAATAGAAGCTCCTAAATCCAGCATGGCATCATGTAGCGTGGTGCTCCCTATCTCACAAGATACAGTAAACATCCCAGGGTCTTCACATTTTTGAGGTATGGCATGGATGAGTGATGAAACATTTTTCCCCATGCTGACCATTTCATTTTCCTTAAGCTTCTTCTTGTGAACACAAAGATCTTTCAGAAATTTTGCATACTTAGGAACTTGTTTAATCATCGTCAGCAAGGGTACATTAATCTCTACTTTGCTAAACAATTTAACCAACTCATTGTACTCTTTTGCTTTCTCCTCCTCCACTTGTCTTTTGGTTGAAGTTCTCCCCTGTGGAAAAGGCAAGGGCACCCTGAATTCTTCCTCTTGAACCGAAGGTGGAAGGGCTGATTTGTGAGCTGCTGTCCCACTTTTTGGAGCTGCTGTAAAATCTGTTTCGCCACTGATTTGTGCTTCGTTTTCCACCAAAATTATAGGATTGCTTGATGAGGGAGTTGGGCACGGACTAGGGGTGGAATCAACTGAATTTGGCATGGTTTCGGGGCTGTTTTGGGCTGGAAACGAAGATGCTGCCCTGTTTTCAGAAAATTCAGCTCTTGGATCATTTTGAGTTGATGCAACCTTCCCACTCCTCAAATAAATTGCGCTAACATTTCCCTTAGGGTTAGGAACAGTTTGAGAAGGTAGTTGGCCTGATCCCTGAGCTTTATTTTGATTTATTTCACTAGTCATTTGCCCAATTTGTCTCTCGAGGTTTTGTATGGTGGCAAAAAGATTTCCTTATTATGTTTGTTGTCTTTGGGACTGTTGGGGTTGATAGGAGGGCTGAAATTGTTGTTGGAAAGACTGATAAGTATGCTGGAATGTTGGGGAATTTTGTTGAGAATTACCCCCTTGAAAATTCTGATTTTAAAATGGAACTTGTTGTGGTGAGGGCTGAAATTGATTGGGCTGAAATCCTTGATTTTGGGGCTCAAAAGTTTGGTTCCAAGGCTGGAAATTTTGCTGTGGTTGTTGGAATTGCTGCTGTGAAAGTTGGTATTGTTGTTGAAAATTCAAATTCCCTTGGAAACCTTGTTGAACCCCTTGAAACGGTTGCTGGAAATTCTGAAATGTAGGCTGAAAATTCTGATTTTGGGTTTGAAATTGCTGATTTTGATGCTGAGATTGTTGTGGCTGCTGGAAAAATTGTTGGGGTTGCTGAAATTGTTGTTGTGGTGGGCCTTGTTGGTAAAAAAAATTTCCATACCTCAAATTTGGATGATCCCTCCACCCAGGGTTATAAGTAGGAGAGTATGGGTTATTCCTAGCTTGAAATTGTCCCCTAACCAAAGCTGCTATTGACTCATCTTGTTGGAGGTTGGGACATGAATCTGAATTGTGTTCTTGACTAGAGCAAATGCCACATACTCTCACCACTTGGCTTGATTGTGGAGGCACCGAAATATTGGAATTTTGATTTGCATTATTAACACTCAATTGCTTAATAAATGATGCTATCTCTGCCAATGAATTCTTTATCTCTTTCTGATCATTAGAACCCATCGGAACTTCATTAACCCCTCTAGTAGATAATGCTCTGCTTCCAAACTGTTGTAAGTTCTCAACCATATTTGAAATTAGCTCCCTAGCTTGATGTGGTGTTTTGTTGACTAAGGCCCCTCCAGCTGCAGCATCAATCATAATCCTATCCATCTGTAATAGTCCCTCATAAAAGTACTGGATGAGGAGCTGCTCACTAATCTAATGCTGGGGGCAACTGGAGCACAGCTTGTTGAATCTCTCCCAATAGTCATAAAGTGTCTCTCCCACCACTTATTGAATGCCACAAATGTTTTTTCTGATAATTGCCGTTCTGGAGGTTGGAAAATATTTTTCTAAGAAAGCCTTCTTCATGGAAATCCAGCTAGACACATGCCCAGTAGGTAAGTAATAAAAACAGTCCTTAGCTGCTCCAGTCAAAGAAAATGGAAAAGCCCTCAGTTTGATGTCTTCCTCTGAAATACCCTGAGGCTTCATAGTGGAGAAAACAACATGAAACTCATGCAGGTGTCTATTTGGATCTTCTCCAGATAATCCTTGAAACTTAGGCAATAGATGGATAAGTCCAGATCTGAGCTCAAAATCTCCACCCAGCTCTGGATAGGCAATGCTGGAGTACTGAAAAGTAGCATCTGGTGCTGCGAGTTCTTTCATGGTCTTCTGGTGGTCTGACATCTGATCAACTGAATAGGCTGAAATAGACTGAGTAGGAATAATGCCAAAAGCCTCTGACACACTGAGCTGGCTCCTCCTAGCTCTGAAAGTCCTCTCAATCTCAGGGTCAAAATCCTCAAGATCACCACCTGTAGACCTGGTCATAAAAACAAAAACAAATCGCAGTACAAGTATATAGAAGGATGCAACAAATAAAATCAAATCACAAGATATAGCAGTAAGTGTAAGAAAAAATGTGGATCAAGAAAAATATGAAATGAGCACACAAGCAGAAATCAAACAACTCAACTAGTATGTTCCCCGGCAACGGCGCCAAAAATTTGATGGACCCAAAATAGACTGTCACGAATGTGGGTCTCAAATTTAGAATATTTGTAAAGCTGGAAACCCTTTTTGCAATTAAAGAATAAAAGCGTAGTAAAGGGGCCTCAGGTCGTATTTTTCCTTGGGCTAATCCAAATTGTTCGATTCGAGCTTGAGTTTATGTGTCGTCAAATATTTTTAGGTTTTCAAATAAAATCTGGGTTTAAGTTGTAATCAGAAATGAAAAACACAGTGGAAATAAAAGAACTTAACTAAATGGGCTAAACAAAGCAAATGCCACTAAGGAACTCACTAATAGAAACCCTAATTAACCAAAGCAACTCAACCGAATTAAGAAAGATAAATCTGAATTCAAATGCAACTAATGCTAAACAAAAGAATAAAATCAGTGGCTGAATTCTCAATTGAACTGATGCAATAACTTCACTGAAGACAAAACCAAATGCAAACAATCTAAAACAGTCCAATGCTAAACCAATGTTGAAACCTTACTTGATACGAAGTGCAGAAACTCAATCTGAAGTGCAGAAATAAAGATGGAAATTCAGAAACAAATGAGATGTAAAACCTATTAGTTCCGAGCACAACACAAACTGATAAATGTTGTTTAACTTCAGCTAATATGAAACTCTAACATCCAAGTACCAAACAAGCTAACTACTGATCAGAAATAAGTTCCCACTTGACACAAACGTGCAGAAATGAAATGAACCTAGTATTCAGAATAGAGAAGCTTACTGCCGCAATTTGATACTAAATGCAGGAATGATTCTACAATTCAGAACAGGAACATTGCAAAAACTTGAAGAAAGAACTTTGCAACACTGATTTGAATGCAGAAGTCCACAACAACTAATTCAGAAATGAACTGCAGAACTTGATTACAGGAATACAGCTTCAAATTGATTGCTAAATCAAACAAAACAACTGAGATTTAATACTCAAAACTAGCTTCAGAAGTAACCAACTGGGAATGGCAGAAATGATAGCTGAAATTTGCAGAAATTGTAACTAAATTCTGGCTGAAACAAAAGCTGATACATGCAACGTAGCTGAAACCAAATGCATAAACCTATACCAATTGCTATGAAAATGAAACCACTTCAATGTAAAGTCAGGAAACAAAACCTAGACACCACTTGACACAAAGTTTAAGAACTAGATGACAAAACTGATACGCAGCAATTTAAGTTGGCACGTAAACTAGAAAGACAGAAACTGATTTGCAAACATCAAAATATGAAGACAACTGAAATCATCAACAATTGTTCACAAACAAACCTCCTAATTAACTACTTGCAGAATTTAACCCTAATTAAGAAAGGAACAATTCAAAGAATGAAACTTAAGCAGCTGATACAATTGCAGAACAGAAATAAAATGCTGAAACTGAAATTACAACTACTGAACAGAGAAACAATAAGAAAACTAAGCCTCGATCATTCCTTGTCTCAAGACCTCCTTGTTCGTCACGCAAGGGCAAGCCAAGAACCCCTTCAACTCGCAAATCAATGGAAATTAGCTCCAACTTCAGATCTGATCACAGATTTGCACACAACTGGAAATCCAATCCGATCTCTTTGATCCGGCGATGAAGGGCTGCTAGGAAGATTGGTTGATGATCAGAGTGCTCCAGAGACCCTCCAGATAGCTCCGTTTGAAGAAAACAGCACAAAATCGCAATCAATTTGATCAGAAATCAGAAATTGATGAAACCCTCACTCAACCCCTATTCTGATGCAAATCCGAGATAGAAATTCATTTAGAGCTTCTTCCAAAGATTCAGATCTTGCTTCAAGGTGATGATCGAGTTGGCCACGCCTTCACTGAAGAAAATCGCAAGAAAAACCGTGAAGAAATGAAGAAAACGGGAGCTAAGCTGCGAAGACGCGACACTGAGATCTGAACAGGGGTTCTGTTTTTTATAGTTAAAACAGTGGACGGCTCAGATTAATCCCACTCCATCCAACGGTTGATCTTCGTCCGATTTGACTCAAATTTTCCAGATCTTGATCAGAGGTCAGGATCTACCTCGGGTTAACTCGGATCTGCCAGATTTGCAACGGATGGTTCAGATCACCTTGATCTTTGAATGGACGGTCTAGATCTCTCTGATCGTGATCCAACGGCTAGATGATCTCTGATTGAGTTGAAACCTTCAGATCTTGATCTGATCGCTCGATTAGACTTAATCCCAGCTCGGATTGATCAGCAGTTCTCAAATGGTCTAGATCTAACCGTTCTTGCATCGGACGGTCCATATTAGTTGACGCTTGATTACTTGATCCAGTCCACTTTTGACTCAACTTTGACCCAACATGACCTAGGTCCATGATCCTTCCAAGCCTACAAAAGTAGATCAAAAATTTAGTGACAAAACAACTCAAATATATCAAAATTTGCAATTAGGTCCAAAAAGAGTATAAATCCTAGAACCTAGGGTAAATCCACAATTATACAAGTAAAATATGGGTCAAACACGGATTTAAGCATATAAAATGATCAACAAAATGACACTTATCAGTCCTTCGCCAGGTGCCTAGCTGTCCTTCGCCAGGTCTTCAGTACCAAGTTGTCCTTCGCCTGGTGCCTAACTGTCCTTCGCCAGGTCTTCAGTACCAAGCTGTCCTTCGCCTGATGCCTAGCAGTCCTTCGCTAGGTCTTTATATCCTAGCTTTCCTTCGCCAGGTGCCTAGCTGTCCTTCGCTAGGGCTTTATATCTTGGCAGTCCTTCGCCAGGTGCCTAACAGCCCTTCGCTAGGACTTTGTTTCCTGCACACTTAATGAGCACGTTAGATAAACATTATACCTTAACTTTTGAACCCTTTTGCCATTATCAAAACACAGGTTCAACTTGGGTTCTTTCTGCACCAACAGTAAATACCCGCCTCGTTTAAGCTGTCGGATCGTGCTAATTCCTTGGTGCATCAGCACGGCCCGAAATCGCTTGGAAATCTCATCAGAATGCGCTGGGGAGTTAAGGCACTCGAGCCTGTGTGCTTCCAATCTTTCAGCTTCCGACTCCTTGTAAGAGCGAAGTTTCGCCAGTTCTGTTCGAGCCGCCTCCCACTCGGCTTTCTCCCTCATTTGCCGCTCGAACTCCTCCTTTTGGTCTTGTAATGACCGATCATTGGAAGAAAGCTCGGCAGTTAGCTCAGTTATCCTCTCTTCCTGGGCTAGAGTCTCGGCGCCCTTGCCTCCAGTTGAGCCGTGAGGGAATCAGCGGCGGCGGATGCCTCCTGTAGCTGAGTCTCTGCTCGATCCAGCTTATCTTGGGTCTTCGCTTGAAGACCCCAGGCCCACTCATACCTGAGTGGCTCGGAGGAAGAAGGCGTCAGCGTTGTTCTGAGGCCCACAAAAGTGAGATTCCCGAGCCCTTGGATATAACGGTCAACCACCAACCTATACATACGTATATCCTGATGCTGGTCGGGTAGCTCGCCTGATGGCATCCCCAGATGAAAGTCAGACCGGGTGGGTACCAAAAGGTGCAGCATGGGGCGATCGGCCTGATCCTCAGTAGCCGGGATTCTCTCGCCCTCGGGCAGTGACCTGATGGCATCCCCAGCATAGGAACTGCAAGAGTAAAATGGGCTCAGTCAAAATTAAAGAGTGTGCAAGGAAGATGCCGTAATGCTTACCGACTACGGACAACGAGGGGGTCGGCCTGGGGCTGAGGCCGAAGGCAGAAGGGATCTCCTCCTTCAGCAGGTGACCTCCATGAAAGTGTCTACCCTCTAGCTCGGCCGTGGCAGTCTGGTAGGTCACAGAAGTGCGATAGTTTTTGGGGAAGAGATCAGGAGCAGGAAGCTCCTCGATCTAAGCCATGGGCCAGCTTGGGGTCGAGGTGGGTCTGATGAAGAAGTAACGCTCCTTCCATCCCTTGTTGGAAGAGGGAAGACTCAGGAGGAAGGAAGCTTTGACTCGGGCTTGAAAGAAGAAGTCGTCTTACTCTTGTTGTTTGGGGTAGAAAAAGTAATAGAAGTGCTCGGGCTCTAGGCGAATCTTGTATAAGGCGAAAATGATGACCGAGCCGCACATTAGTCGCACGGCGATCGGAGCCAGTTGGGGTAAAGGAATTTGAAAGTGTTCGCAGATATCGGAGATAAAAGGATGAATGGGAAAGCGGAGACCGGCCTGTAGGTGGTCCCGAGATAAAGTAATATAGCCCAACGGGGCAGAGTTGGGTCGATCAGTTGATTTCAGCAGACGCATTTGGTGGTCGGAAGGAATTAAGAAGTCCGACCGGATTTGCTCCAGGTCATGCGCAGTAAGATCAGATATCATGGCCGAATACCATGGTGGAGAAGGGGAGGAAGACGAAGAAGGAGAAGCCATTAGATAAGAAAGAAAGACGAAACTGCCTGAGAGAAAGAATCGCTGGGGAGGGAGGTTGGAGACGAAAACCTGTCGAAACCCTAGCAGAGCCAGAAGCGGTGGAGAGCGATGTTGAAGTTAAGACGCCGTAAGAAGAACGACCATACGAAAGGCCTATTTATGAGGATAGAAGAAGGAAGCCAGTCGTCCGATGGGGAAACGGGAGAAGCGTTCGACCATGCTGAAACCGTCGGATCAGACTCGGCTAGTTCTCGGGATGGCTGGCCACACGTGGGGGTCGAACATTCAAGAAGAGGGGTGGCATATCCCTCGTTGTGCTGGTGCAAGTGGCTTAGGAACGCGAGCCCTGGGTCATTAAGGCGGCAATTAAAGAGAAGATACGTCATGATTTCAAAAGGTCCCGAAGAGACGGATTGTCTAGTAGATGATTCCTCTGTGTGAGGTTGACTGCAGAACCTGATCATTCGGGTGTGCTAGGCTCGAGCCAGAGTCAGGGTCCAGTCAGTCGGACTACGTGCCTCCTTCGACTAGACTGGAGGGGGATGCTTATGATCCCGGGCTAGCTTACGTGTAACCTAGCCCGGCAACCTGGCGCCTAGTCAGAAGGAAAGTGGTCAATGGGCTGGGAAGGCCCGTCGGATAGGCATCACTCGGATCAAGGCCTCTGATCGGATGCGTGGCGGCCCACGCTCCACAGGGTCGGTCTGACCCAAGCTTAGACATTCATGCTCCAACACCCCTCCAGATTTGACTCCCCGCCGACGCGTGGCAGACCACGCTCCGGGGGTAAGCCCAAACAGAGGAGGGCGTTACTTGATACATCGACATACAGTGCCTCAGTCGGTCGGCACCCTCATAGAACCTCAGTCAGCCTCATCACTCAGTGCCCCAGTCGGCACCCTCATAGGCCCTCAGCCGACCGCATCACTCTTCAACCGGCCTCATCACTCAGTGCCCCAGTCGACACCTCACTCATAGGCCCTCAGTCGGCCCTAACATGCCCTGACATGCAGAACAACTACTCCTTGACATCAGGGCACCCGAAGCAGTACGGGGTCGACACAGAACTGGGGTCGCTCTGGTCCTAACAACGGATATCTCGCTGATGGCTTGATCTTCCTGCCACACCCTATCCCCCCCGTACTACGATTACATACACTGGTGTCAGGCCGAGCGGCGTCAAAAGGCGCCAGCCATTAAGTTGACAGTACCTCTTTCCTTAATCCAGTATGCACTACTTTATCCTGTCACCTCTGGGCATGCATCACCTTATCCTCGCTATATGATAGCAGGTGACAGGTGGGGCAGGAGCTGTCAGCTTCCCCGGCTATATAAGTCTTCTCACTCCGCATCTCTCAGGTACGCGCGATAGTGCATTTTCATACTGTTCTATTGCTTTCCATTGCCACTGTCGAGTACTGACTTGATCGTCGGAGTGCCTGGCCGGGGACTTTTCCCGGCAGGTTCTAACGGTCTTTGTCTTGTAGAATCGGAGCACGCCAACTCGACAGACAGCCTCAGCGACCTTACGCTCCCCGGAGGATCATCCAGCTGCAGGGGCGCCACCTCGCTTCGCGATAGGATCAGTGCATCTTCATCATGATGTAGACCGACTAGGATCCATCTCCAGTTGGTTATGATTGAATTCTTTCATCGTTAATCACCTTCATGGTAAGATCTCAACTGTACAAGTTATTCGACCCGCCATCAAAACTTCGACGACGAATGCATGTGTGTATGAACACAACAATTAACGAGGAAGGAATTAAGCAGTCCCTTCCTTAGCGAAGGAATTAAGCATAAGCTGTAGGAAGGAATTAATCTTGTTAATTTATTATGTTGCCGTCTCTCTGACAACTGGTATTACGTCGGACGCGCCGCCCTGCTGCGATTCTCACAATGCCAACGCCCAATTTTTTACAATTTCTTCTCTTGTATTATTCCAACCAGCTGCTTAATTTGTTCCGCTCCACCAAACCATAAATCCTCCGACAAAGCAGGCAGCGAACGGGATTTAATGCCAGCGCTCAGAAACTTAAAGTAAAATCATCATGCTTTTGCTGCTTTCCCTGCTTCTGCTCGAGCCAGCTGCCATGCCGCCGCCGGCAGCCTCCGAAGCACTGCCCGGCTGCCGCTCGTCGTGCGGCGCCGTCGATATCCCCTACCCGTTCGGTATTGGCCGCAACTGCTCCATCAACGACAGCTTCACTCTCGTCTGCAACCGCACGAGTGACGGCGCCAGTGAGGTGCCTTTCCAAGGGAACGTCGAGATCTCGGAGATCCTCCTGCCACAGGGCCGCGTCCGGCTGCTGAACCAAATCTCCTCCCAGTGCTACGACCCCACCACCAACTCCATCACCGTCGGCTTCTGGAACCTCCAAATGGCCGACGCCTACACCTTCTCCGAGACCCTCAACAAGTTTACCGTCCTTGGTTGCCAGACGCTGGCCTACATCGAAGGCGACAAGCGCAGTACGGAAGGCGTCGGTGGCTACCAGACCGGTTGCGTTGCGGTTTGCCACAGTGAGGGAAGCCTGAGCAATGACACCTGCGCCGGCATCGGGTGCTGCCAGACGGCCATCCCCAGGGGGCTTCGGTACTACGAGGTGTCCTTCGATTGGGACTTCAACACCTCACAAATCTACAACTTCACCCGCTGCAGCTACGCGGTGCTGATGGAGGCAGATGCGTTCCAGTTCCGGACGTCCTTCGTCACCACGGACGACTTCCGGGCGAGCTACGACGGCCGAGGAGCGCCACTGATGTTGGACTGGACAGTCAGCACGGAGGCGTGCCTGCAGGCCAGGCGCAACTTGAGCTCCTACGCATGCAAGAGCGACAACAGCGAGTGCCTGGACTCTGTTAACGGCAAGGGCTACCTCTGCAATTGCACCAGCGGCTACACGGGGAATCCTTATCTCCCAAATGGATGCCAAGGTTAGCCACACGTACATCTCTCTCTGTCTCCTATTATCATATTTATGCCTGCGCAGGTCGATTGATTGTATTGATCGATCGTCCATCGACTGCAGATATCGACGAGTGCGCCGACGACGATCGGAAGCCATGCACGGGGATCTGCCGAAACTTGCCGGGCAAGTACGAGTGTTTTTGTCCTCGGGGGAACCACGGCAACCCCATCAACGGAACATGCTTGCCGAGAGGAAGGCTCCCCTTAGCGGTGACGTTGACGACAGGTAAGCATGCATAATCGTACTCTTTTTCATTCAAAGTTTTATTATTATTATTATTATTATTATTATTACAACGTACTAACAAATTATATTATCAAATATTATCAAATTCTATCTTAACCATTATTAATTAACAATTATTAATTAACATTTGTAGGTAGATATTAAAGTTCATTATATAAACGGTGAGAAATGCTAAGCTGCTGACCCGCGTGCACGGTCTGTATTTTTTTTAATTTTTTAAATAAATAATTTTTTATTTTTAATAAATAATTTCTAAATCTTATAATATGTCGTATGAACATTTAAAAAAAATATTTTAAATATTATAATTCAAGAGAAAATATTAAATTTTAAAAAAAAAATCTTATTAACTTAAATTCACTATAACTTAACCACTAAATCTTAAACGCTAAATACATATCATATATCCCGTGAGATCTAATCCGTAGAAATAACGCGCCCTCTTCCGCCTATAGGTAATTTTAGAGAAGTTTCTTTTGCAGTGGATACCTGAATTCCAAGAATGGCTCTTAATAATCTATCCTCTGGAGCATACGAGGATTCGTTTGCCGTCTGAGGCCTTAATTTTCCTACTAAAATATCACCTGTTTCTACCCAAGATCCCAGCATCACAACTCAAGAAAATCTTATTAGTTTAAATTCATTATAATCTAACTCCTAAATATTAAAATTTTAAATCCTAAATATATATAATATATCTTTAAAAAAAATTTAAAAATTGTCTGCATTCGAATCCAAGTACCGCCTGGATTGATCCATACAATGCCTGAATACAGACATCCCGAATCCGCACAGACACAGTGTTTGATCCGCAGTATAGTTTTCATAAATTTATTGTATGTGATATAAACTTTATATTAAATGCTACTAAATTGTAACTTCACTCATTGCATGTAAATTGCAATAGTGATCGAGTAAAAATATAACCAACAAATAACTAAATTAACAAATTGTGTATCTTTGAAGACATTGCATCAATACTAGATATAAACTTCCACGAATAACCTGGAGACAAAAAAAACTCTAAAATGTGAATATAAAAATGCAAAGTAGATATAAGAGAGAAGTGTATAATATAAAATAATATATCTCATAACAAAATCCAATGAGCAATAAATAATCTAAGTCATTATTTTAGCACTTAACCTCATTAATTTTTTTTTATCATAGATTTATCTTAAATTTACTCTTAGATGGTTTCATCATTTCTTATGTATTTTATCTTTTGCACTCTTACAAGTATTCTTGATTTAATTTATTAAGGAATCAACATACATAATATTACAGAAGGGTAGACATCATATATAGAAATGGCAATTCATCCAAAACGAGACGCATAGCACATATGAATATATAGGATGAACTACTCGTAATCCATACAACAACAATCTATCATTATCCCATTAGATAGAGTTGGTTAACTACTCACAATCCATCCAATAAAAAACCCTCAATTTTGCACTCTTACAAGTATTCTTGATTTAATTTATTAAGGAATCAACATACATAATATTACAGAAGGGTAGACATCATATATAGAAATGGCAATTCATCCAAAACGAGACGCATAGAACTACTCGTAATCCATACAACAACAATCTATCATTATCCCATTAGATAGAGTTGGTTAACTACTCACAATCCATCCAATAAAAAACCCTCAATTTTAGATAGCGAAGTTGAAGTTCTAAAATATAAATAGTCATGCACCTGGTTCAGAAAGCAAAGTCGAAGCTCTATACAACAAATAGTAATATATATCTTTTAGAGGGCAGAGCCGAATCCCTACACTGTACAACATGTAGTCAAATAAGTCTTTCAGAGGGCAGAGCAGAAGCACTATACCTTACGTAGTTCATTCATTATGGTACTACTTCAATTGAAAATCATTTGTATTTTACTTTTTTAGTGATCTTAATGTGGTTCATGTTCCTTTATAGCACTATCCTATGATTTTTGTCGTCTATTAAGCTTAATATGTGTTATCCTAGTAACAATAGTGCACGAGTGTAAAGAAACAAAAAGTAAAACACACCTCAATTGAAAAACCTTTCAAGATACACTTGCATGACAACGCAAGGCATTATACATAATCGCCACTCAAATCTACGGAATGTAAATCAAAACATCATTGACTAGGACTTCAAACTATCAAGAAAAACACAATAAAGGAGCTCACCTTATGCTATGCCTCTAAGACACATTATTCCTGAAGGTTAACTTGAAATTTAGTTTGATTCTTACTATATGGACCATTAATGTTCAACAACTACACAAAGGGATTGTTGCTGCTCATCCTAGAACCAAAAGAATCAACTTTCAGTTGCATTGTTATTGTAGATGAGGATAGTAAATGCTTCTTGAGCTAGGATAACGACAACTTTTAGCAAGGGTAGCAATTGCTTCCGCCAAAAAGGGCAACGGTTGTTACTTTCACTAGAGACAACAACAATTATTAGGCATGAGAGAGAGGAGAGTTGTTGATGCTTAAGAAGAATAATAGGGAAAAAATAACTCCTAATATATATTAACACTATATAAATCCTACACTAGATGAACAGATAATGCAACAAAACCAAGCACAAAGCATCTAATTTGGTTTAACCATAACTTATCCAATTTGACTCTAATTTCAGGCCAGTTTGATTCCAAACAAGATTTAATCACTTTTGGATGTTTTATTTTATTTTACTTTTTGGAACATAACAAACCATCCTCAAGCCTTTCAAGCATCTCCTTGATTCGGGCAACTTGCCCTTATGTCCTCCAAGCTACTCAATTTGGGATACCTCCATTGAGTCTTTAATTCAATCTATCTACCCTTAAGACTATTTTTAATCTGTGCTACCGTCCCTCCTGTGTGAAAGAGATAAAGAGGAGACGAAGAAATAAAATAGAATAAAATTCTTGGATGATTTATTATTGAAGTTAATAGGCTTATTTATACAAGGTGTCTATCCAAAAAAGGAAAAATCAATTATGGCATACAATCGTGAGTATAATAAATTTGAAAATATTTTTTTTTTGCTATCGACCCATGTTACGCTAAATATAAAAATCAATTGATTAAAATCAATCCATATTAATTTTGATATGATGTCAAATATAATAATACTCAATTGATTGAAATCAATTTGATATTATCATCCATTATTGTCTTTACCCCCCGACAAACTCAAGGGGAATGCCTGAACATTAAGTTTGAGTGTTAGCTTGGCGAAACGTTGTCTAGATAAAGGTTTGGTAATATATATCAGCAAGTTGATCTTCTGTAGAGATGTAAGAAACCAAAAGACGTCGAGTCGCCACACGCTCACGAACAAAATAAAAAGTAATCTCTATATGCTTGGTACGAGCATGAAAAACTGAATGTGCAACCAGATAAGTTGCTCCAATATTATCACACCAGATTTTGGGTGCTAAAAATGTAATTATGAAAGAAGAGATTGTAGCCAAATAATTTCGGACGTCGTGTTTGCTATAGCTTTATATCCAGCTTCAGTGCTTGAGCGAGAGATTGTAGGTTGCTTCTTTGAAAGCCAAGAAATAAGATTTCGCCCAAGAAATATGGCATACCCACTAGTAGAACGTCTATCTTCGGGAGATCCAGCCCAATCTGCATCACTGTAGGCAACCAACTCTCGGGAGGACTGACGACACAAAAGAAGACCATGTAGAATAGTGCATTTAAGATATCGAAGAATTCTCTTAACACCTTGCCAATGGTGTTCAGTAGGAGAATGCATAAATTGACAAGTACAATTGACGACAAAAGCAATATCAGGTCGTGTAATAGTGACATATTGTAAGGCACCAACAATGCTTCGGTAGATCTGAGGGTCATCCATTAAAGAGGAGGATGAAGGTGCAATAAAATCGCCTTCAATGATTGGTGTGGAGATAGGACGTGCACCATCCATTTTAGCTCGTTGTAGAATTCCAGTGATATATTTGCTCTGAGAGAGAAGACATCCTCCGAATGTGAGAGAAATTCTATGCCAAGGAAAAACGAGCGTTGCCAAGATCTCGAATAGGAAACTCTTGATAAAGAAGTTGAAGTAAAGTAGCGATGTCGTTTTGATCACTATTAGTTATTAAGATATCATAGACATAAATCAAAACAAATATTGAAAGTTCCTCATTGCATTTGTAGAGAGAAGAGTCAGTTTTTGAGCCAGAAAATCCTTGAGTATAAAGTCAGGTAGATAGACGATGAAACCATGCACGAGGTGCTTGCCGAAGTCCATATATAAATTTCTGAAGTTGACACACATGTGTTGGAAGTTATGGGTGGATAAATCCAGATGGTTGCTCCATAAAAACAATTTTTCAAAATGTCCATAAAGGAAAGCATTGGAAACATCTAATTGTCGTATTGGCCAACTAGAGCTGACAGTGGTAGATAGTAACAATCTGACAGTTGTAATTTTGACAACTGGACTAAAGGTATCATTAAAGTCAATACCTAGTTGTTGATTAAAACCTTTAGCAACAAGACGAACTTTATAACGTTTAATGGATCCATCCGCACGATACTTGATTCGATAAACCCATTTAGAGCCAACAATATACATAGATGGAGTACGAGAAACTAAGCTCCAGGTCGCATTGCGAAGAAGAGCATCAAACTCAGTAGTCATCGCAGCACACCAATTTGAATCTTTAACTGTCTGTGTAAAACTAGAAGGTTCAACAAAATTTGAAGAAGCAATAAGAGCATGTGGAAGAGGATAACGAGTAGAAATTGGTTGACACCGTGCATAAATATCACTTAGAGAAAGCATTCGTCAAGGAGTATCATTATCAGAGCTACTCGGAGACGGGTGATGGGAATCAGAACTAGAGAGTCGATCATCATTAGTCGCTAAGTCTACAGGAATTTGTGGAGATGGAGCAGTGCCCATGATATCATCCCCCATTGTACTTTCAATGTCCTGATGAAGCAATCCCTGAGGATTCTAGTATACCACTCGGTGATATTAGAAATGTGCCTTGATTATCGGAAGGAGGATCCGAGGTAGTAATTGCAAATCGAAAAAGAGACACATCAAAAGTAACATGTCGGAAAATATATATCCGCCCGGTCGAAATATGGAAGCAACGGTACCCATGATGCAAATTACTATAACCAAGGAAAACACATTGTTGAGAGCGATGGTTTAACTTGTGTTTAGAGTAAGATTGTAACCAAGGATAACATGCGCAATCAAAGATATGGAAAAATGAATAATCTAGAGAACGATTATAAAGTCGCTCCAAGAGACACTTGTTTTGAAGTAGTAGAGTGGATAAACGATTAATAAGGTAGACTGCGGTTTGGACGACATTATCCCAAAATTTAAGTGGAACTGATGCATGATTAAGAAGAGCTAAAGCAGTTTCAATTATATGACGATGTTTTCTCTAGGTGGATCCATTTTGTTCAGGAGTGTGAGTACAAGAGACTCGATGAAGGACGCCAGAGGAGGTAAGATGACGATGAAGTACTTGATACTCTCCTCCCCAATCAGAATGAAAAGAGAGTATTTTGCGATTAAAATAACGCTCAACACGCTTTTGAAAACGACAAAAAATATCGAAGAGATCAGATTTTCTTTTCATAAGAAAAATCCAAGTAAATTTGCTAAAGTTATCAATAAAAATAACATAATAAAGAAAACCTTGATTAGATAGAATGGGAGCAGGACCCCACACATCAGAATGAATAATTTCCAAAGGAAAACTAGAGGTGTGAGTAGAAGACACAAAAGGTAATTTATGAAATTTTGCTTTCATGCATGCTTCACATAAATGAGATGAGGAGACTAAAGAAATTAAAAGACCATACTGATTAATGATGTTCTGAATAAGACGTAGAGACGGATGATCAAGACGTGCGTGCCAAGAAAATTTATCAGTGCATTCCCCAACAAATGCTTTAATAGAGGTGGGTTGAAGATGGTAGAGGTCATCTTTAATGGTTCCTCGAAGTAGAATAGTTTCTGTTGTGGGATCCTTCACAAGACAATGATGAGGATGAAATTCAAAGAACACATTATTATTAAGAGCAAATTGACACACAAAAAGCAAATTTTTGGTAATAGAAGGAACATGAAGGCTGTTGTGCATGCGAAAAGTTCGACCACATGAGTGAAATAACGTGTTTCCAAGGTAAGTAATTTGCAAACCTGAGTCATTACTTATTTGTGTCATGTCGGGTCTATGATAAGGCGAAGCTTATGAGAGAATATCATGCTTCAATGTAACATGATGAGTGACTCCAGAATCCGGATGCCAACCTGGGTTCTCAGGAGTCGATGAAACAATATTAAGAGAGATAGAAAATGAAAATACTCTGGAATGAGATGACTCGACAGTAAATTGCCTAGACAAAGGAGGCAGTCGATTTGAAGATGCAAGACCATGTGAAATAGTTGATTGTCTTAAAGCAACAGGTCAACCAATAAAAGTTGAGTCAAATCTTTTAGGACATTGAAGACCAATATGTCTAACTCTGAGACAAATTTGACATCTTCTCCGACTATATGACCAGTCAAATCGTCTAGAGCAATGACGAGCAATATGACCAATGATGTGACAAATTTGACATCGTTCTGAACTTTACTTTTGGCCTCCTTGATATCGTTGAGTATCTGACATCGTAACTTTTGGCTTGTCGAAAAAGAAATTAAATAGGAAGTTGCTCGAATGAATGGCACTGGTGCGGCCGGCCAGGTAGAAACGAAGGCGACGGAGATAACAAGCTAGCGGTATAGACGATGGCTTGTAGTCGCGAAGGAGAAAGCTAAGAAGTCACCGGAGGAGAAGCTCGAGAGAGAAACTAAAAGCTGGGAAAAATCGAAAAGAAAAAAAACGAATAAGATTATTAAAAACGAAAAACAAAAAAAAAGAGATGATTAAAAAAACATGAAATAAAAACAAAGAAGCATAATTTCCATTAAAATAAAAACAAAGATATGATTAAAAACGTGAAATAAGAAGAAAAAAATGCAAAAGCAACGTAAAAGAAATGCAAAAAAGAAACGCAAAAAGAAACGCAAAAGAGACGCAAAAGAAAAAAGACGAAGAATAAAAAGAAAATAGATATTATAGTCGAAGAGGTCATCGAAGAGTAGAACGTAGATTTAGACGAAGAACGATTGAGTAGAACGTAGATTTAGACGAAGAACGATTGAGAGAAGAAGTATCATTGATCTAATACCATGAAAGAGATAAAGAGGAGACGAAGAAATAAAATAGAATAAAATTTTTGGATGATTTATTATTGAAGCCAATAGGCTTATTTATACAAGATGTCTATCCAAAATGGAAAGATTAATTATGGCATACAATCATGAGTATAATAAATTTGAAAATATTATTTTTGCTATTGACCCATATTACGCCAAGTATAAAAATCAATTGATTTTGATATGATGTCAAATATAATAATACTCAATTGATTGAAATCAATTTGAGATTATCATCCATTATTGTCTTTATTGTGTACATAATTTTTAATTTGTGCTACCATGTCTTGAGTCCTCGAGCACCTTCTTGATATGAACTATCTACCCTCGATTCCTTCATTCTTAATTTGGGTTACCTTCCCTTGAGTCCAATCCATATTGATCGAGTCTTCTTGCCATCGAGATTCAATCCATTTAATCCATGCTACCTATATCCTCGAGTCCACCCTCTAAGCTAACACTACTAAACCTGCATACTTGATACACCAACATCAAATGCACACCAATCTACTTGTTTTCAAATACCTCATCAATCTGAGTTATCAACCATCATTCCTTCAGGCTCCTCCTAAATTCAAACTACCATCCTTGAGCCTCCCATGCACATCCTTCATTTGGGCTACTTGTTTTTGAGTCCTCGAAGCTACTTCTTGATTTGGGCAACCCTCTTTTGAGTCCTCTAAACATCTTCTTACTTGAAATTGTTTTTCCTTAATTCCTTCATTCATAATATAGGTTACCTTCTCTTGAGTCCTCTGAGCACCTCTTATTTTGAGCTATCTACTCTCGAGTCCTTCATTCTTAATTTGGAGTACCTTCCCTTGAATTTAGTCCATCTCATCTCAGTTTAGGTTACCCATCTCACCATCAAAGCTTC
>JAGFNQ010005780.1:559187-600262 GCA_024364735.1 Boesenbergia rotunda | reverse complement strand
GACTGGATTATTTGCAATATTGATTGCAGCTTTGTTGTCGCAGTACAGCCTGAGAGGTAATTCAGCCTTTAACCCCATGTCTTCTAATAAAAAACTCAACCATAACATTTCTGCAAGACCATGTGCCATGGCTCGATACTCTGCTTCCGCACTGGACCGTGCACAAACACTTTGTTTCTTACTTCTCCAAGTTACCAAGTTTCCTCCTAAAAAGGTGCAATAGCCAGAAGTAGATCTTCTATCATCTCTAGAACCAGCCCAATCAGCATCAGAATAACATTCCACCTTCAGATTACCACCTCCCTTAAACAACAAGCCTTTTCCGGGACATGACTTTAAGTACCTCAAAATCCTGTCAACGGCCTTCATGTGGATAGTTTTAGGAGCATGCATGTACTGACTCACTACACTAACAGCGTAGGTAATGTCAGGCCTAGTCATAGACAAATAGAGTAATTTTCCAACCAACCTTTGATACGTTCCCTTTTCCAGATTTGTAAGATCTTCCCCATTAGAACTAGTAAGATCATGATTTACTTCTATAGGAGTCGATGCTGGCCGACAACCCAACTTCCCTGTCTCCTTGAGCAAATCCAACACATATTTTCTCTGACATATATATATTCCCTCCTGAGATCGAGCAACTTCAATACCAAGGAAGTACTTCAATAGTCCAAGGTCTTTAATTTCAAACTCTGATATTAACTTGGACTTAAGAGCCTGGATTTCAACATCGTCATCACCTGTGATTATCATATCATCAACGTAAACCAAAAGAATGGTAGTTTTGTCCTCTTTCCTCTTCACAAAGAGTGTATGATCAGCATTCCCTTGTCTAAAGCCAAACAATGTCATGGCTTTACAGAACCTATCAAACCATGCTCTGGGTGATTGTTTAAGTCCATACAAAGCTTTTATCAGTCGGCAAACCTTCCCTTTTGTTTCAATTCCAGGAGGTGGTAACATGTAGACCTCTTCGTGAAGGTTACCATTCAAAAAAGCATTTTTCACATCTAGCTGAAATAGCGGCCAACCATACTGAGAGGCAAGAGAAAGAATCACCCTGACTGATTTGAGTTTTGCAACTGGAGCGAAGGTCTCCAAGTAATCCACCTCATATGTTTGAGTGAATCCCTTGGCAACAAGTCTGGCTTTATATCTGACTACGTCACCCTCTGAGTTATACTTAATAGCATAGACCCATTAAGAACCAACCAAGTTCTTCCCCTTTGGGGGATCTACTAATTCCCAAGTACCATTCTTATTAAGAGCCTCCACTTCTTCATTCATTGCTTCCAGCGACCTTGAGTTCCTTACAGCTTCATAATAAGAAGAAGGTATAACATGATTTGATAGCTGTGAAACAAAGGCATGATATGAAGAAGACAAACGAGAATAAGAAACATAGTTAGAGATAGGATGTTGAGTACATGACCTGACCCCTTTCCTAACAGCAATTGGAAGATTCAGCTCATTCATATTCAGGGGTGCGATTGGTTCAAGCAATGAGGATACAGGATCAGGAGCCAGAGCATCCGATTCAGCTAGCCGATTAGTAGTAGGTCTTTGCTTATGTCTTGTCGCTTGTAAGTAATAATTTCTTGTGAAGCCTGCGAGCCCAGTAATGGAGCATCCAGTAGTGGAGCATCATCTTTTCTATTTTCCATGACATCCAATGAAATAGGAGAAGGAACCACTTGAGGTACAAGAGAAGAAGAGGTAAGATTCTCCCCCTGGGGACGAGTCTGGGAAGAATAATAGGACTCGGACTCAAAAAAGGTAACATCCTTCAAGACATACCTTGTCCTAGTAATAGGATCAAAGCACTTGTACCCTTTCTGGCAAGTGGAATACCCTAGAAAAACTCCCCGTATAGCTCGAGGATCAAGCTTAGAGGTCTTGGGACCAAGAACATGAATAAAACAAAGGGAGCCAAATACCCGAGGTGTAAGTGAGAACAACGTGGTGTCAGGACGAAAAATATTAAGAGGACACCGGTACCCTAGACCTTTTGATGGTAGACGATTAATGATATAAGCTGCTGCAAGGATAGCATCAGCCCAGAAATATTTGGGTAAGTGGCGTTGAAATAATAATGCACGGGCTGTTTCAAGGATATGACGATTTTTCCTTTCAGCCACTCCATTTTGCTGTGGTGTGTAGGGACAAGATGACTCATGAAAAATTCCTAAATCCTCTAGAAAGGTATTTAGAGACTGTGTGAAGTACTCCCGTGCATTATCAGATCGAAGAGTTTTCACTTTTGTGTGGAATTGAGTTTCGACCATTCTGCAATAATGTTGAATGAGTCGAGGAACTTCGTCTCTGCCTTTCATCAAATAAAGCCATGTACAGTGAGTGTAATCATCAATAAAAGAGATAAAATATCGGTAGCCATCTAAAGAAGGCACAGGAGAGGGACCCCACACATCTGAATGAACAAGGTCAAACGGAGACGAACTTTTATTCATGGACTCAGAAAAATGAGTTCTACAATGTTTAGATAACTGACAAACTTCACATTGAAGAGACTCAAGAGAAACAGAGGAGAAGAGACTAGGAAATAGAACCTTCAAGAATCGAAAAGATAAATGTCCCAAACGAGAATGCCATAATAAGATTTCTTGATGCTTATTTTCTGAACACTGAGCTGTAGACTCCAGAGCAGATGTTGTTCCAAGATGATAGTAATAAAGACCTCCTACTTCAAGGTCAGTCCCAATCGTTTGCTTGGTCTCGAGATCCTGAAAGACACAATGATCCGGGAAAAAAGTTACTGAGCAGTGTAGTTGTTTAGTAATACTACTAACAGAAAGTAAATTAAGAGAAATGGAAGGAACATGAAGTGCAGAGGATAGGATAAAGTGATCTGCCAGTTGTATGAAACCTTTACCAGCAACAGTGGCTTTGGTGCCATCAGCAATAGTCACTTTATCCTGCCCAGAAGACAAAGAGTAAGAAATAAAGGAATTAGCAAGATTTGTCATATGATCTGTAGCTCCAGAGTCAATAACCCAGGGGCTATAAGATCTTGACCCAGCAATACTTAACTCCAGGTCACGAATACCTGTGTGCGCTTGAGACGAATTAGTAGAGACAGAGGATGAGGTCTGAAGCCGTGATAAAAGGTCCTGAAGATTAGCAATATCAGCAGATGACAACTTAATATTAGAAGGTACCGAAGAATCAATAGTCTCCCCATCCGCTAATTTCTGGGCAGCAATATTTCCACGACTAGGCGCCTTCTTATCACTGTATTTGAATTTTTTAGGTTTTTTTTTTGGATATTTCTCCCAACAAAAATCTGAATCATGAGTAGTCCTCTTGCAGTGCCGACAATATTTTCCACCTTTTCCTTTTGTTCCCCCAGACTTGAGCTTGTTAGAAGAACCGACAAAAGCAGATGTCTCTCCAATTGGAGTACTTACTACAGAGATATTACCTTTGTTGTTCATGGTCCTTCTCCTGCCTTCCTCACTCAGAATTTTGTAGTAGACTTGTTCTAGAGAGGGAGTAGGATCAATACTAAGAATTTGCCCTTTTAAATTTTCAAACTCTGCATGAAGCCCATCAAGAAACTTAATAATTCTGTCATTCTCCAGAAGCTTCAAATATCTCTGATGATCATCAGTAGAAATCCAATTGTCCATCCTGTAGTAGTCAAACTCATCCCATAGCCCTTTTAGAGCAGCAAAATAATTTGTGACAGACATAGAACCTTGCTCAAGTTTAAAAATTTTACTACTTATCTGGTAAGTATGCAGCATATCATGTTTGCGTCCATACATCTGCTCCAGTGTCCTCCACATATCAACAGCTGTTCTATTATGAAGAATGACCTGTTTGATGCCAGAGCTAACAGAATTAAGTATCCAAGTCATTACCAGAATATTGTCACGCCTCCAAGTACGAAAACTGGGGTCCTTTTCCTCTGGTTTCACTTTAGTCCCGTGAAGAATATCAAGTTTATCATGGCCTTCAACATAAAGTTCAACAGCAACTGCCCATGATGCATAATTTGTCTCGGTTAATTTTTCCGAGGTTATTTGAAGACCAGGTCCTCCGGTTCCTGTCATTGTGAAAATTGGTTGTACCTGTCCAGAAGAAGTCAAAGGATCTATAGACATCCCAGAACTTTCTCCAGAGGTGTCCGCCATAATAAACCACAAGAAGAGATGGACCGTGTGCTTAGCTTTTCCACTGGCGAAAATTGAAGATCCAGCGAGCAGAGAAAATAAAATAAATAATAAAAAAAACTTCTTTTTTTTTTCACCAGGCTTTTTTCAACCAGCAGGTGCAGGTCACGCGCAGCTTTTTCCAACTAGCAGGTCACGCGCTGAGATCCTCGATCGCCCGCACAAGGTCCACCGCCGCTGAGAAACTGCGACCCAAGTCCAAGTCCTTCTGTTCAGACACGCCGGCGTAGGCGTCGGAGACCCGTCGACGGGAAAAAAAAACTTTGTCCTTAGGACAAGAAGAAGAAGAAGACGATCGATGGGCTTGGATCGCCGTTCACGAGGAGCAGTCGGCGACGTCGACTTCACGTCGAGGAGAAGAGACAATCTTCTCGCGACGTCGAGCAGTCAGAGAAGAAGATCACGCAGCCGGAGAAGAAGATCGCTCAGCCCTGGTTGCGTCGAGCATGCGCGAGGAGTTCTGGGTGCGCGCGAGGACGGCGTCGGGTGGTTTGGAAAAGCAGAGGACGGCGCCGCGCGAGGGAAAACCTTCGGAGAAGAAGCCTCGCCGAGAAGAGCGACGCCTGGGCTCGCGCGTCACGAGGGAAGAGCGACGTCGCAAACGGGAGCAGCGACGTTGCGAACGGGAGCAGCGACGTTGCGAACAGGAGCGTGCTCGCGCGTCACGAAGGAAGAGCAGGGAACTACGGCGCGTCCACTGCGATGTCCTCGCGCTGTGCAGAGAGAAGAAACGAAGGCAAGAAGGCAGGGAACTACGGCGCGTCCACTGCGATGTCCTCGCGCTGTGCAGAGAGAAGAAACGAAGGCAAGAAGGCAGGGAACTACGACGGCGTAGGAAAAAAAAATTAGGTTTTTGAAGAGATTTGCTCTGATACCATGTTGGATAGAAAAGAAAGAGATATAATCCCAAAAATAATCATCCATTATGTGCATGAAGAATACAATATATAGATGTTTATGAGGACTTAGTTAATTGACCAATTCTAAAGACATATTAATTATGTCATATAGAAAAACTGCAAAACCCTAATGGCACAAGATAGAAAGAAAAGACCTAATTACCCCTGCATCTCACAACAAAAAAAAAACTGAATAGATATCAGATATGTATTGTTCGAAAAGAGTGCAATACTTAAGGACAGAAAAATCACTGTTATCTCCTAGTCTTGTTATGTATGTTACATATGAAATTTATTAGACCCTAATTTATAAAACCGATTAACTTAATTGACAAATATGAAGCTTGATGGTTCAAACTTAAATTTCTTTATATTTTGTGTTTTGAAACATGACAATTTTTCTTCTTATTTCCTGCCATCAATTCTGAATAGTATGTTCTTAGAGTCTATTTGGCAGCTAGAGTGTCATATTTATGCCTGCACCACATAGCCTCTGTGACATTATACTAGGTGATGACATATAGTGTTAGTATCATATACCCATATACCCACATGAGCTATATTTGCCATATAGGAACTCAGATCAGGGTAGACCATCTCCATGTGATTGGTATTGTTCTTATAGCAGAACTGGATTAGTAGCATTGGAGTTGGATAACCAAAAAAAATTTATAAAAAAAAAAGACAAGAAAGAGGATCCTATTAATACTTGAATGTTTCTGCCTAACATTACAATTATACACTTTTTTTTTTTGTAGAGTATGTATTATGTATATGTTAAAATAATTTAACCTTTTTAAACATAAATTTATTAAATCAGGTCAACACAAACTATGCTACCTCATCCTAGTTATACATAATTTCCAAACACCAAACAAAACTTTCTTTAAAAGTTCAGACAACTCAAATATTCATCGTTGTCATTATCAAGTCATGCTTCCCAACTAGTTGGGTTGGGCCAAACAACTCAAATATTGAAAATAATTTTAAAAAAGGAAACTATAAAAACTATGATGAAAATATGACAATGAAGTAAATCAATTATTCATCAAAAAGAATAAAGTTGCCAACCATGGATCCCCCAGCAGCTGTTGAGTATGCTGTGCTCCCAGTGGGTGTGGCTACTATGACCCCATCACCTTGTACCTATGAGAGATCAGACAAAAGTTAAACTAGTTTTCTGATACAACAGGGTGAAAGTCCAAATCAACTTAAAACATGCTTCGGCAGACATTAGCATCATCTGGGAGAACTCAGCCCTATCTTTATTAAGAAAAAACAACTAACCAGATTGCTGTTTCTTAATAGGCAAAAACACTTAATCATGAAATAATATGAAATAAGTTCTTGACAAAAACAATATTTTCAGTACAATTAAGGTAAGGAAGAGTAAGCATGTCAGAAGGATCCTACTAGAAGAGATAATTATAATATTAAAGTAATTGTTCATTAAGCCAAGATCTAACATATGCAATTACATATAAAATCAACTATGCATAAAAGGTATGGTACTTTGGTTATAAGACGATCATGCTCATAGCATTCGACTTTGCAGAGGTATGGGTTAGAACCACGGTCAACTACTACTTCATTTAGAACATCAAACACTTTCCCAGGAACTGCCTTTCCACTACGAAATATTTCACATCGCAAACGCATCCGAAGTGTTATATAGACTCCTAGTGTGTTGTTCCCATGGATAACTGCCCTTAGGTCCTTTTCGTGCTCTTCAAACTGCAAGGAAAAAGAAACAATCTAATACCATCACAAGGGGGCATTGTAGGGAGAAAATACAATAAAAATGTGGAGGAAAACATACAGGATGTGATGTGAGGAATCCAAGAGACCCCAAATTAAACGAGACCACAGGAGGAACTGCACCTCTAAACAAGTTTGAAGCATGTAAGATGAGGCCATCACCTCCCAAACATACCACGAAATCAACTATCTCATGAAGGTCACTGCATGGCTGCAAAATATGTGAGAACAATTATACATCTGGTAATATGTTTGGAAATACATTCATTACCTGGTATTTTGATTGTAGAAGGTTTGTACAAAGCCAAAACCAGGAATCCTAGCAAATACATCATGCACATCAGGCTCTACAAGAATATTCATTTTCTCTTGGTGGTAAAGAAAGGAAGCAACCTGCATTTTCCAAAGCAAAAAATTAAAATATTAATAAATTTGTTCATAGAACAGTCTAAACTTGAAAGATACAGCTCCAAGTCAAGTTCTTAAGAAACATAGATTGCACAATCAAAAATTAGTATTATGCAAGAAAGCAAGTTGAAATAGAAACTTAAAAGGTAAGAGTAATATGCTATTTTGCCTGGCAAAGCCCCAGGTAAGAGTGATAAACTCATTAACAGATTTTTGAATATATGTTAATTGTGCAGTTGATAACATCGAAAACAGGGAGCTTGAAATGGAATAACTGAATCCCATTGTTGTCATTCAAAGAAACATAATGGTTCCATTTAGTGTTTAGTCAAAGCTCATCTTATTCTCATTCTTACTGTGAAGTGAAAAAAGGAGCCAGTGTCAGTCCCAACTATTTGAAGTCAGCTACATGATCTTGTCCAGCAATTTTAACTCTCAAGCTGTGTTAGCCCCAACTCTTGGAATCACCTACAAAGATCTTATCCCTTAAGATTATACACGTACTGTCAAGGCCTAACCCAACCCTCAATCTTTTCTCATGTTTGCTGGAGACTATATTGATCTATATGCAACATTAATCACCTGTTAATTATGAAGTTAAATGGTTCACTAAAACACAACTCCTAAACAAGAATCATCTTAAAAGCCAATCTAGGAACTAATAGTGATATAACTTCATGAATTTTATATCCAACATCAAGTCATGCAACTTCTAGAGTAAAACCTATCAATATTTGTACAATAATTTGATAAAATAATAAATTAAGGACTTTATAGAATGCAATAGAACAAGCCAACAGTCCCAACTATTTCAGGTCAGCTATATGGATCTAATTCCTCATGAAATACCATATTTATCCATGGTTGCCAGAGTTGGGATCTTATACAAGTGGTGAAGGGTTTATTGGTTAGAGTATATGATTGCAGAATCCTATAATTTAACAAATGTTTTTGGATTTATGTTTTTCGTTTATAATGACATCTATATTAACATTCACCCTCATCACACTAAGTTGTGTTTGTCCCAATTCATTGGCGTAGGGTCAAGTATATGAATTTATCCTCTCATTTGTCAAGAGAATTGATAGGCAGAATATTTGGCATTAATTGCACAATGATTTGACATTAATGGTGCAGATTTGCTGTCAATAGAATTGATAGGCAGATTATTTAACATTAATTGCATAATGATTTGGCATTAATGATGCAGATTTAATTGCACAATGATTTAGCATTAATGGCGCAGATTTGCTATTAATGGGCAGAATATTTGGCATTAATTGCACAGATTTGGCATTAATGGCGCAGATTTCCATGATTGTATAGCTATAATTATGTATCATACTATTTAAAGGGGATTCTCCAGAGGAGAAAACAGAGTTTTTCACCCTATTTTCTCTGAGTTTGACATAGTTTCTATCCTCATTTTCTCTAAGTTTGGTATCAAAGCCAGTTTTGATCCAACCTAATTTTTTCCCCCTGTCATTTTTTAAGTCAATACTAGTTCCTTGCGATTTCTCCGGCTTCTTGTTTTTTCTCCTACGTTCTTCTTTTTCCTCATAACCATGTCTACTGAAACGCATGATGTCTTGTTCGTTCGTCTTAATGGAAAGAACTATGCTACCTAAGCATTCCAGTTCGAGATCTTTACCAAAGGCAAGGAGCTTTGGAGTCATATTGACGAAACCAATTCTTCCCCTGACAAAAAATTATGCATAAGAAGGCATATGTCAAATGGGAGGTCAAAGATGTACAAGTTATGGCCTGAATCATAGGCTCTGTCGAGCCTAATATCGTCCTCAATCTCAGACCCTTCACCACGGCAGCTAAGATATGGGCATACCTGCAAAAAATTTATAGCCAGAACAACACTGCTCGCAGGTTCCAGCTTGAACATGAAATTGTCATTTTTCAACAGGATAGTCTCTCAATTTCTGAATTATATTCTCATTTCATAAATCTTTGAGCTGAATATACTGACATTGTCTATAAAGATTTGTCAACTAACGGACAAACTACAATCCAAAAAGTTCATTAAACCACATAACAAAATCAATTTCTTATGAAATTGAGATCTGATTTTGAGGGCATTTAGACCAACTTCATGAACAGGGCTGCTGTCCCCTCCTTGGATGAATGTCTAAATGAACTGCTTCGTAAAGAACAACATCTCCTCACTCAGACAACCATGGAACAACAGAAATCAGCCTCCGTTCATGTGGCATATACCGCACAAGGCAGACCACGAGGGTGAGACATGAGTATTGTCCAATGTTTTTGCTGCAAAAGCCTTAGACAGTTTGCTCCCCATTGTCCTAAAAAGTTTTGCAATTACTGCAAAAAAAATGGTCACATCATTAAAGAATGTCCAATCTGACCACCGAGGAGAAATGCAACGGCCTTCACTGCCTCTGTTGGTCCTTTTACTACTCCAGTTTCTATGGATCAAAATTCACCTAATTCTGTGTCAACTTTGACATCTGAAATGGTTCAACAAATGATCATTTCGACATTTTCTGCTTTGGGTCATTCAGGTACCGCTTCTTTACCCTGTTCTCCTTGGTATTTCGACTCCGGGGCATCAAATCATATGACTAACAATGTTGCTGCTCTTTACCAATGTTACAAATTACTCTGGTAATTTGCAAATACATACCGCCGATAGAAACACTTTACTTATCACAGCAATTGGTGATATTTCATCATCTCTTACCAACGTTTATGTTTCCCCTGGTCTAAGCAGTAACCTATTTCAGTTGGTCAGTTAGTTGACAATGATTGCAAAGTTGAATTCTCAAAATCTGGTTGTTTTGTGCAGGATCAAAAAACAAGGAAGAAGATCGCGAAGGAGCCTAAAATTAAACGTCTTTTTCCTCTTTATTCATCGTTGTCCTCCTATCCTTTTTTGCCTTATATTTCTTATAATTCTGCAACTGTTAATTTCTAATTATGGCATAAGCGTCTTGGTCATCCAAATTCCAATATTCTTCATCACTTGATAAAATCTAGAGTTCTTGGCAATAACAATTCTCCATCTCTTCGTGATGTTCGATTTGATTGCAATTCTTGTAGACTTGGTAAAAGTAAAATTCTACCATTTCCAGTTCATCAATCAAATACACATCAGCCTTTTGACATAATTCATAGTGATCTATGGGGAATAGCGCCTGTTGTATCTCATGAACATTACAAGTATTTTATCACGTTTATTAACGACTATAGTCGTTTCACATGGGTCTATTTTTTGCGCTCTAAAGCTGAAGCATTCTCTGCATTCAAATTCTTCCATGCTTATGTTCAAACTCAATTTTCATCGAACATTAAAGTTTTACGCTCTGACAATGGGGGGAATACACATCTCACTTATTTGAAGAGTTCTTGCAGGAACATGGTATATTATCTCAAAGATCATATCCTTCTACACCGCAACAAAATGGGGTGACAGAAAGGAAAAATCATCATCTTCTTGATGTTGTCCGTACCTTAATGTTGGACTCCTTTATACCATCTCGGTTCTGGTGTGAAGCTCTCTCAACTGCTGTCTCAAGCCTTAAACAATGATTCTCCTTTCTTAAGGTTATTTGGTAAGTCACCCAATTATTCCACTCTTCGCACCTTTGGTTGTGTCTGTTATGTTCATCTGCAGCCACATGAACGCACCAAACTCACAAGTCAATCCGTTAAATGTGCTTTTCTTGGTTACTCAACCTAACAAAAAGATTTTCTATGCTATGATCCTCATTTACATAGGATTCGAGTTTCTAGAGATGTTAACTTCCAAGAAGATACATATTTTTTTGCTACTAACCAAGACATTAGTGTTGGAACCCGGATGGCTAGAGAGGGGGGGGTGAATATAGCCAAACACTTGGACTTTAAACTTTTCAAAGTTCTGCACTTAGATTTGTTAGTAGCACAGCGGAAGTAGCAAACACAGAGTATGCAGAAAAACAGAAAACGAAAGCAAACTAACACAACTAGCAAGATCGCTAACAAGGAGGGTTTACAAGGTTCGGGGATAACTTGCCCCTACTCCTTGGCGTGCCCGTAAGGTGGGCGATCCCTTGATCGTCGGCAGATCAAGCCCCGGTGAACACCGGATAGAAAGCAACCTCCTTCTCGGTGGAGAAATTTCTCCACAGCGTTTCAATCACAGATATAGGTTTAAGCACAATGAAACACAAGAAAGATCTTACTTAGCACTAGCGAAGACAAGAACACAGCAAGCTTCCTCCTGAGCTCCACCCAGCGACGATCTCACGCAAGAACCTTTTCCCCGTGTCTTCTCGCTGTTGGACTCGAAGCTTCTTGTTCCTTCCTCTAAGTGCTTAAGCAAGGGATGGTTGCTTCAAGATTACAGTAGCTTGCTCAAAGTGATGGAACTTCAGAGCACGCAAGCAAGTTGTGGAGAACACAAAGTCGCAGCAAGAACTCAAGCAGCAGAACTCTACACAGCCAACTCTTCTCCGCTCCTTTTGTTCCTCCACTAAGCATCAGGTGACACCATCTCCCTGCAGCCTCCAGCTGCTCACCTGCAACCACCAGCTACCTCTGAGCTCCTCCGGACTCCCTGAGCCTCCCTCAGACCAGTCCCAGACAGCAGCTCCAGCCAGCGCCAGTGCCCGTTGCAACCTGAGATGGAAAAACAGACAAACCTGCTCCAAGGAAAGGTCTCTATTGACTCTCCTTAAGTGTTTGAATCTTCCCTTGTCACCTGCAGCTTAATCAGAGTGTTAGCATAGCATATCGAGCAGAAAATCATGTATCAGATGTTAAGCGCAGAGAATCGGATACATTCAGACGCGATCAGAGCGTCTGACAGTGCATTTTGAATTAAAGTGATTGGTCACCGGACCGATCAGAGAGCCTCCTGATCGGTTTGGTGACCGATCAGGCTGGGTCCAGACCGATCAGGCTCCGTCCTGATCGGTCCCCAACGCTCAATTAGAAATCGCGATTTCTTTGGGACTCTCCTGGATCGATCACCAGACCGATCCCAGGTTGTGGATCGATCACCAGACCGATCCACCCCTTTATCGGGCGATTTCTGAGCTTCGCAGTCCAAACCTCCTGATCGGTCACCGGACCGATCAGGGAGCCTCCTGATCGGTCTCCAGACCGATCAGGTCATGACCAGACAGATCAGGCTCCGTCCTGATCGATCATAGAGAGGAACCTGCGACGCTGGATCGTTCTCCAGAACGATCTGCACAGTGATCCTGATCGGTCTATAGACCGATCAGGAGCAGATCAGCAAGGGAACTCAACCTCACTGTGTACTCCCTGATCGGTCACCAGACCGATCAGGAGCCAAGCAGTGGGTGAAACGTATACTCCCTGATCGGTCACCAGACCGATTAGTTATCGCTGGATCAGTCACCAGACCGATCCACGAAGGAGCATCGTGCCAACTCCCTGATCGGTCACCAGACCGATCCAGGGGATCCAACCTAGCCCTCCAAGCTAGGGTTTCATCCACCTTAGCCCTCCAAGCTAAGGATTTTTCACCTAACCCTCCAAGTTGGGAATTTTCACCTAACCCTTCAAGTTAGGACTTTTCACCTAGCCCTCCAAGCTAGGACTTTTCACCCAACTCTTCCGAATTAGGACTTTTCCAAACCTAGCCCTCCAAGCTAGGACCTGACCCTCCAAGCCAGGACTTTTTCCCCTAACTCTCCAAGTTGGGACTTTTCACCTAACCCTCCAAGTTAGGATTTTTCACCTAGCCCTCCAAGCTAGGACTTTTCACCCAACCCTTCCGAATTAGGACTTTTCAACACCTAGCCCTCCAAGCTAGGATTTTCCACACCTAACCCTCCAGGTTAGGATTTTCCAATACCTAGCCCTCCAAGCTAGGATTTTCCATACCCTGCCTGATCCCCGATCAGGACTTAATCATAATCATCATAATCATCAACCTAAACTAAAATCGGTGTCAACACCAAAACAACAATCAGGGTCAGACTGCATCAACAATTAGCTCTTCTACATCCAAATCTGTTTTGCCATTGTTTCCTAACAATTCTACATGAGAACAAGCCTCTCCACCTTTATTGGTCTACCAGAGACGTCCACCTGTTCCACCAATACAACCTTTACTTTCTCCAAGGCCCCCTCCCGATCATTCTCTAACTGCTAATCTAGCTCTTAAACCAGAACCAGCTTCTTTACGTCGCAGTACTCGCGTTCGTAAACCACCGGAAAAGTATGGTTTTTCTGAACCTTTATCTTTGACAGCGACTTTAGCATCTATTCCTATACCTTCTTCATATAAGTAGGCCATGGCGCATAAATGTTGGCAGGATGCTATAGAAACTGAACTTTTGACACTAGAGGAAAATTAGACATGGGACATTGTTCCATGTCCATCATCTGTTAAACCTCTTGGCAATAAATTTATATTCACTTTAAAGCTGCGTTCAGATGGATCAATAAATCGATACAAGGCTAGATTGGTTGTTCTTGGAAATAAGCAAGAGTTTGGACTAGACTATGAAAAGACATTTGCACCTGTGGCCAAATGACTACTGTGAGAACTATTCTTGCCATTGCAGCCTCTAAATATTGGCAAATTCACCAGCTCAATGTCAAAAATGCCTTCCTTCATGGGAACCTCAAAGAAGAAGTTTACATCAAACTTCCTATTGGTATGCCTTCACCATTACCCAATACTGTTTGCAAACTAAAATGTTCTTTGTATGGATTAAAACAGGCACCAAGAGTAGGGTTTGAAAAGTTTAGAACAACACTACTTGGTTTTTTCTTCATCCAAAGCAGCTATGATTCATCTCTCTTTCTACAAAGGACCTCAAAAGGAATTGTTATACTTCTTGTTTATGTGGACGACATTGTCGTCACAGGCTCGGATCAAGCGGCTATCACTACAATCAAACAATTGTTGCATATAACTTTTCACATGAAAGAACTTGGATAGCTAACTTATTTCTTGGGATTAGAAGTACATTTCCAAAAAAAAAACATCTTTGTTACTCAGCATAAATATATTTAGGATCTAATTCAGCTAGCTGGCCTCACCAATGCAAATTCAGTAGATACTCCCATGGAAGTTAATATAAAGTTGAGGCAGAATGAAGGTGAACTCCTACAAGATCCAACCTTATACAGGAAACTAGTTGGAAGTCTTATCTACCTAACCATGACACGACCTGATATCTCTTTTGTTGTCCACACAGTCAGCGGATTCATGCAAAATCCTAGACACTTGCATTTATCAGCAGCACAACGAATCATTAAATATTTACTAGCCACTCCCATGCGTGGTCTTTTCTTTCCTTCAGATGCGACAATACAATTTCAAGCATATAGTGATGTTGATTGGGTTGGATGTCCAGACACACAGAAGTCTACTACTGGCTGGTGTATATTTTTAGGAGATGCCCCTATCTCCTGGAAATGCAAGAAACAAGAGTCGGTGTTTAGATCCTCCACTGAAGCAGAATATCGGTTGATGTCTGTAGTATGCTCTGAGATTATTTGGTTATCAGAACTTGGTTATTCACAAACACAACCAACTCCATTGCAGGCTGATAATACAAGTGCTATACAGATTGTAGCAAATCCTATATAATATCGATCGACTGTCATTCCATCATAGAAGCTTATGACTGCAGAATTATCAGTCTCCCTCATGTTTCAACATCTGTTTAACTAACTGACATCCTCATAAAATCATTGACACGTCAACGACATAATTTTCTCGTTAGCAAATTGATGCTTGTAGATTCACCAGCATCAATTTGAGGGGGGATGTCAAGAGAATTGATAGGCAGAATATTTGACATTAATTGTACAATGATTTGACATTAATGGCGCAGATTTGCTGTCAATAGAATTGATAGGCAGATTATTTGACATTAATTGCACAATGATTTGCCATTAATGATCCAGATTTAATTGCACAATGATTTGACATTAATGACGCAGATTTGCTATTAATGGACAGAATATTTGGCATTAATTGCATAGATTTGACATTAATGATGCAGATTTCCATGATTGTATAGCTGTAATTATGTATCATACTATTTAAAGGGGGATTCTCCAGAGGAGAAAGCAGAGTTTTTCACCCTTATTTTCTCTGAGTTTGACATAGTTTCTACCCTCATTTTCTCTGAGTTTGACATCATTGAGCCTATGTAAGGAAATATCAATGATAATATTCAAAATAATCAAGTCATGTTTTATCACATTGATTCATATTTTCTTGGATCCATCTACCCCTTACACTTTCCACACTAACAAATTCAACTATTTTAACTATAAAATGTTAAATACCAAATTTTCATCCAAACATCTAAAAATTATTTTTTAAAACAAATTTAAACGACAAAACAGTGGAATAGAATTGTTAAAATAGAATTTAGATGTTGAGTTGAAGTCGAATTGAGTTCCAATTGGTCCCATTAGGTAGGCATAATGTAAGAGCAATGTGAATTTGATTTGGGGTCAATTTGAATTTGTTTTGACCAATTTAAATCCGAACCAATGTTTCAAATAGGGATTACCTAGTTTAGTCGGGTTGAGACAAGCTGGAAATTTTTTTAAAAGATTTGGATTAAAATTCTCTCTATTCTTCTCTCTCCCTCTCATGCGTTTCTCTCCATGTGTTCTCACCCAAAAGCCATCTTCTCTTTTCCCTCATTGGACATCTCTCGTCCTCTTCTTCTTTCCTATGCAACACCAGCCACTAGTTGAATGCCCTCCTCCCTTGGCCGCTGCTCCTCCTGTGCAACACAATGTTGGTCTTTCCCGTTGACCATCCTTTTCGACTCCTCTTTCCCTCTCTTCCTCCCACTCTCCATATCTTGGTTTCCCTCTCTCTTTCTTTCGCATTCTCTCATTCAATCGCTATGGCCGCTACCATCATCATCACTGTTTAAGAGAGGTGGATAGTAGCTACTGCCCTTCCACTTCCCTCCTAATCTGCTCTTTTCTCTCCTCTCTTGTCATTGTTGCTCATCCCACTTCCCTCCTAATCTGGTATTTTCTCTCCTCTCTTGTCATTGTTGCTCATCGTTGGAGCCAAAAGAGGCCACCATTAGTATCCTTATGCATGAATAATGCATAAAATGGAGTATATGCTTTTGTAACTATTTAAAAAAAAGATTAAAATGATAATTAAAATAGTGAAATGAATTTTAAAATAAATTAAACCATTGAGGGGTTAAATAATTGATTTTCTTTTCATGTTGTACATATGTGGAGATTAATATAAGAAGGGTTTGTTTTAAAAAAAATTAAAATGAATACTCTCATTACTCTTTAGTTGATATCCTTGTTTACTTAAATGTTGATACTTATATTTTTTCTATTGATCTTATATTTTTATGTTGTATACCTTATACCCTGTATACCCTGAGACCACATGCTAATATATAGAAAATTAGCATAATTTATATTAAAAAATTGATTTAGGTTAGTCGCTCACATTGACTAGTAAGTAAGATATAAGTCCGAGTAGAATCATTGTAATGTAAAAAATTTAAAGTGAAATAGTAATAATTTTAAATAGAAAAAACAAAACCTAAAAGTGTAAACTTTGAGCCAAATTTTATACGAGAGTATTTTACTCTGACCACCCACATAACGTTATGGTAGCGAGTAGTCGCTTGCGGTCAATATTTATTTGAGTGAGAGCACTATATTGTTGTGCATCACTAATGAGGGTTTCGGTTCATACATTAAATGACATTATTATACTTTAAGCTAATAAATTTATTTGTGATAAATTTATTAGAGATATAGTATTAGTTACACATTTAGGAGACTAAAAGAAAATGATAATTAACAATTATCTTAATTTGTGATAAAAGGTGATGATAATAGTTGTGACTCTAATTGTTGACAAATAATTAGAAAGAAAATAATAGTTGATATATATACATACTTACATACATACACACACACACACACACACATATATATATATACACACATATTAAAGAATTCGTTTTCAAATTAGGACTTAAAGTTGCAATTTAAATTGTGATTTAAAGTTGCAATATAAATTATAATTTATTATTTTCTTGATCTCTTAATTAAGATCAAATACATGTACATAATTAAGAACAAATACATGTACATCTTTCCTATTTAGTTATCAAATTTGTACTTACTTTTTGTTTGCCTTGTACTCTAGTTTTGCAAGCAAAGGTGGCCTTTTGAAGTTATAGTTTGTTTCAACTAGTACCTATAGTTGTTTAGAGATTCTCGATCTACAAACTCCATGTTTATTTTTATTTTGATGTATTATGTTATTTTGTTCATATGTCTTTTGATACTATTAGATTTGTAAAAAAAAAAATAAGTATATATATATCTAGTTAGTTGAACCTCTTGGTTATCAAGGTTGTCTTGAGTTAGTAATTGTTTGCATACTCTTGGTTCCCTAGTATCATATTGTCACTAAGGGGTGCCTCTTGATAAGTGGACACTACACCCTTGGGGCGTGGCATAAAATCTATTGGTCGTCTTTGAACATTTATCAAATATTATCATAAACATTCCATGTTTTGCAACTTCTCGAAGCATATCATAAAACATAACTAAAATAAAAATATCTGAAAATATAATTGTTAATGTGTTACATTTTCATATAGCAAATAGAAACTTCTATGCAAAGAAAGATGTGATATTAAGTCAAAAGAGTTCAGCTTACGACTTAAGCTATTCTCATGTAATCCAAAGTCTCCATAGATGGTATGGTATGAACAAGAAAAAAATCTACTTTAAAGATGTTGAGCTTCAAAATATATATGTAAATGCATGCATATTCCAGTAAGTTAAAATCTTCCTATCTATGAATAGAAAAAGATTAAGAATCTGGCTATGTTCATAAGGTACCTAGATTGGAAGGATGCAGATATTCTAGTAATCGGCCTATAATAAGAAGTAACAAGAATAATAACAAAACCACCCCCCCCCCCCCCAAATTTTACTGCATTTACTGCAAAATCAGAATTCAGAGAACATACTTCAACTTCACAAGAGCCACTGAACTTTATCCCTAAATTTTTTTTAGTTTCTTATTACATTTCTAGCTTTATCCATTTAAAAAGTCAATTTGTTGAGACAATATTAGTCTACAAGATAACAACAAAACGATAATTAGCTCCATCAGTACCTCTTTGGCTTCTTCCATAAGTGCCTTGCCTAACTTCTTCAACAGTAGCACAGTCTTTGGAGGAGACTTCCACATGAGCATTTGTTGTTGGGTGCTTGGATGTGTGAAAGCCAAAGACGATTCTGTTACCTTTTCTCTGGTGCACGAAAACCCATCCGTACGAACCAGAAACATCTCTGCTTTTCTTCTTGATTGAAGTCTAACTACACCAGTAGCTGAAGCACACATATCTCCATCAAGAGCCAAAGTAGCATTGCCTGTCTCCACAGAATTTTTAGCATCCTTTCGTTTTCCTTCCCTTGTGGTGATACTTAAAACTTGCTCAACTTTCCTATTGTTCATATTTCTTAAAGCTTTAGGTTCTATAGTCGCAGTGCCTGTCCATTTAGGATAGACATTCATGTTTGCATCAATTTCAGTATTGATATGTTTTCCATGTATGTCATTATTGATACTGATGTTAAAACCAAGATTACCATCAGCATTTTCTTCTTTCCGAATTTGAGATTGTACATGAACTAACTTCAGACCCTCCAAGGCTCCATTAGCCTCTTCCCCTAATTGAGATGAAGCACTTGTGACTGGTCCAGTTTCAGATTTCTTCTGCAGATTATTCATACAAGTTTTAGAAGAAAACTTTCTACTTCTAAAAAAAGTGATGATTTCTTTCCTTGAGAAAATGTTGCATGTAGGAAATTGTGACCTCAGAGGATCACTGCATATAGAGAAGTTGGAGCATTGGCCTGCACTAGTATCACCATTTTGTTCTTCTGAAAATGAGTTATCTTTCACTGTCTTTTCATGCTGGATTTCAACTGCTGAAGCTGGAATATTTTGATTTTTGTTACCAATAAATGCATCAGATGAAGAAGGTGAAATGATGTTGTCTCTTGAAGATATGTTTCCTTTAGACAATGGTAAGATAGGAGCATGTGGGTTTAGACTTTCTTCTTCTTCTTCTGTATTTTTACATGCATTTCCACTAAGGTTAAATTGGAGTGGTGAAACTGAGTGTGTAGAGGACCGTGTTATATACTGCCTCCATCTTGAAATCATGGCAGAAGTTCTCCCAACACCTTCCCTGCTATGCAGATAAATAGGCCTTTGATTTGGATCTTCAACCAACATAGCAAACTGCTCAACCTGTTTCACTGAAGGAGCAGTCCCAACTACAACTGGCAAATTTACAAACTCTATCTTTCCGTGTGAAACAGCTTTTTGGAGAACTGCTAGGTAGTATTCATCATTGGACACCTCTTCCCTCAGATCTACAATTGTTTTAAATCCATTTTCTAATAACCATGTCAAACCTTCAACTGTTACTTGACCACCCCGCCAAAATGCTATCTCAGAATCATCCAGCATATTGCCCTCTTTCCAAGTGGAGAAGTATACAAGACCCCAGTTGGCGAATATTGTTGGATGAGGATAGCCATCTGCACGTGGAAATCCAGCATCATAGCAAACATTCTTCAACCTTTGCAGTTGTCCCCAGATATCAGTGCTGTGATCGTCAGTGGGAGTAAAATAACTTGCAAGTGCAACCTGCAAGCTCTCACAGCACTTTTTCATTTCACTCCTGAAAGCAGCAAGTGGCGGAACCTTACCATCAAAAGTAGTAATGTTTGAGACCTGGAACGAACTCATGATAGATGACCTCCCTGACAAGACATCTTCTCTAGCTCTATTTAGCAATGCTAACATGCAACCAAGTATTGTGACTATCTTGTCTTCGAGCATAGGCATGTCCTCAGAAGGGATATCATAAGGAACAGCACACTCTCCAGTTTCTTCATTGCACAAAGCGTCCATTATCGAAGAATGCAATTGTTCAGCAGCCCGGAAGATCCTACAGTATGCTTCAACTTCAGCAATATCACCAGGTACAGGACCAATCCACAGCAGTTGAGATACATCTTGAGTTTGGAAAGTCTACAGCTTAAAAGTAAGGTTATTTAGCCACAAATGGTCAAGAAGAAATAAGATCCATCATGAACTTGAAAGGTAAAGTTTCTAAACAGAAGAATCTATGGCTGTTCCTGAACAAAGTTCCTAAAAATAAGAATGTATGGCTGCTCCTGAGCATATTACAGAAGTGTAATCACCTCCAGGATTTAAGCTAACAAAAAACAAAGAAAGAAAGAAACTAACTATGATGGTGGCATAAGTGATAAAAAATGAAGATGTGACTAAAGAAATGATCTTGACCAATAAAAGAACTGATCTTGACCAAGAGCTAAGAAATGAGAAAAAAATATATGATTAAAGAATATTTTTTTAAAAAACAATGAAAGAAATAAAGACAAACAAGATTCAACAGCTACCCCAATTAGAGCTTCACAGCCTTTCATCTTATCAATGAGCTCAACCAGCCACAACACCCGTGCAAGAAAGGAAGTAGTTCATGAAGCACACATGTATCTATTATATTTTTATTTTTTTTCAAAAATATATACCAAAAACTATGGAGAAAAATAATTTTCTTGGCTACCACTAATTTCATCATTCAAAGTTTTACTGCAAGAACTTCCTTTTCTGGATAGACACCACGAGAACGATATCAATTAAGCAACGCAATTCAATAAGCAAATAATGATCAACTCCCAATGCAAATGTCACTGCACCCTCCAGCATCACAGTAAAATCAGAAACAGACCGAAGACCAAGATGCGACCTTCACGGGAGCAACCAAATCAAACCTGCGAATCCAACCCGATCGGGAAAGAGAAGAAATGAGAGAGCCGTGCTCGAGCGGCGACCACCAAGCGATAAGGAGCCTCATCGCGACCGACACGTCGCCACCATCTGTCCTTCGCTGGTAAGCCTCCGATACAGCCTCCACGAACACAGCGGCTCCTCTCGCCCGGAATAAGGCAGAGGTTGACGGGCCCCCTGGCCACGCAGTTCAACAGCATTCAGTCCACAGGAGAAACCCTTCCGATCAAATCAATTCGACGGCGCCTCGGTGGGAATCGCAGCGAGATTGAGCGCCACCATCGATGGAGGAGGAGAGAAAGCGGGCTGGGCACGGAGAGGTTTGGATTGTTGCGGAATGGGGTGGCGGAGACTGCCGTTTGCGATGTCCACTAAAAAGAGATAGCGACTCGGGTATTTATTATCCATTGAGTAGTTGTGAAGGAAGGAAGACACATCAATTTTTGGCATGTACTTTATTTGTGAATAATACCGTTGGAATTTTAATTAATTTTTCTGATTTTTGTTTTTCTTCGGTAGAAATTCACAAAAATAAAGATTTTACAAGGAGGAAAAAATTTTGGATGAATTATCAGAGTCCTCCATGCTAGTGATTAGGTGTTGGGCCCTTAAACCTGATGGGGCACGTGGATTGGGGCGCTATGAGGATTGGAGTTAGTCCATGTGCATATTATGAGATCTAAATCAAATTTTAATAAATTAAGTGTCTATTCTTATTTTATTTATACGTTAATCATTGTCTAAATTAGTAATCCCATAATTTATTGTTTTTCTATTAGCTTAGGATGAACGAGAGAATTATCTTTTACCGCTGAAATATGTGGCAAGAATTGTGATAGTATACAGGGCTGTCCAAACACAAATCTACATAATAGAGGTTATTGTGCATTATTTGTTTGTGATTTTTGTTGGTCATTAATGAGAGCATTCTCAGGTGCATTTATGGTGCATTAGTTGGCGGAATCAAATGCGGATTTGATGGCCGCATAAAAACATTCCTAAAACATAAATCTGACCCCGTGACACTAGGGGCTATACGATTATATTTTATACGTTCTAAAGTGTTTTGATGATTTCAATTTTTTTATATTGAATTGAACTAATTGAGTCAACCTGACCTTGTGAGCTTAATAGATTGAATAAACCAAATTGACGGACTGAAGGAAGGAAATTAGACGAGCAAACGAATAAAACAAATCAAATTATGAAATATAATCATTAATTTAATGCAGACGAACCAATTATACACACTACCAATCCACTCATTAATACTACAGTTGGTAATTACGGTGTTGCTGCAATAAATAATGAGGTCGATTCGTGTGTGAAATATATCATCTGTCACCTAGCTCCATAAGTGTCACTATGTTATGCGAATTCTCAATGATTTACCTACCTCTCAGATCACATAAGACCATCCTAGAGGGGACCCAGAATAAAGATTATCACCATTTACATGACTTTAATTAACCAACATAACAAATGATCCCGGGCCAGCTTACGTATGATCTGGCCCGGCAGCCTGGCGCCCAGCTAGAAGGGAGGTGGTTAGTGAGCTGAACGACCCCGTTAGATAGGAGGCCAGCGGGCTGAGACCTCCTGGGTTTCAGCGTCGCATCCCACATAATCCTCTCCTAAGTCAAATGGTTTAAGACTCATCCAGACTCGGCTTCCCGCTGACGCGTGGCGGCCCGCGTTCCGGGAATGAGCCCGAGCCAAAGGAGATGTTACTCAGTGCCCCAGGCGGCACCCTCATAGGCCCTCAGTCGGCCTCGTTACTCAGTGTCCCAGGCGGCACCCTTATAGGCCCTCAGCCGGTCTCGTTACTCAGTGCCCCAGTCGGCACCCTCATAGGCCCTCAGTCGGCCTCGTTACTCAGTGCCCCAGGCGGCACCCTCATAGGCCCTCAGTCGGCCTCGTTACTCAGTGCCCCAGTCAGCACAACCACCCCCTGACACTTGACTACCAGCAGTTGTACGGGGTCGGTGCAAGACCTTGGTCATCCTGGTCCCCAGTGGCGGATATCTCGCCGAGGTATTGATCCGCCTGCTACACCTTGTCCCCCGTACCCCGACCACATGCTTCGGTGACAGGTCGAGTGGCGTCCAACGGCGCCAACCCTTAAGTTGACAGTGCCCCTTTCCTTAATACAGCATGAGTCACTTTACCCTGCCACCCCTGGGCATGCATCACCCTGCCCTCTCTATGTGATGGCAAGTGGCAGGCAGGGCAGAACCTGTCAGCTTCCCCCGCTACATATACCTCTCACTTCGCACTTCCCCAGGTAAGTGCGATAGTGCAATTTTCATACTGTTCTATTGCCTTCCATCGCCACCGTCGTGTACTGACTTGACCGTCGGAGTGTCTGGCCGGAGACTTTTCCCGGCGGGTTCTAACGGTCTCTGCCTCACAGGTTGGAAGCGATCCAGCTCGTCACGCCACACCAGCGACCTCGTCCTTCCCGGAAACTCACTCAGCTGTAAGGGCGTCCTACTCACTTCGTGACAGGATCAAATTTGGTGCTAGAAGGAGGGACACCAGCAGCCTGATCGGAAGTAGAGATGGTCGATCCTTATGAGCTGAACGTGGACGTCTCTCATGAGGAGTACGAGGTACTCATGGCTACACGAGCTCAGCAGAGGGCTTCCCAAAGGCTCTCCCAAGCTGCCAACCAAGGGCATCGGGGCTCAAAGCCAGTTGCACGTCGCATCTCAGGAGGACAAGGCAAGCCTGCTGTGCCTGAGGGGGGCCCCGCACCTCCCCCCGGCAGTTGTCCCCCAGGAGCAAGTCGGCGAGGCCCATTCGGTATCAACCGCGGCCTCAGTCTCTAACCCGGTGTGCTGGAGGCAACCGGATAAGGGAAAAGCTCTAGCGGATCCTGCATCGGCCATGCCAGTACGTAGCCCTTTTGCTCCCTGGATCTTGGAGGATCCCGTGCCTCATCATCTTCGTTTCTTCACCGTCCCTGAGTATGTGGGGACCACGGATCCAGAAGAGCACTTGATGAAGTTTGAGAGTGCCGCCATGCTTCAGCAGTATCCGGAAGGTGTTAAGTGTAGAGCCTTCCTAACCACGCTCTCTGGCGCGGCCCAGAGATGGTTCGACCGACTCCCCGACGGGTCTGTCACGAGCTTCGAAAGGTTCAAGAGGGTGTTCCTGCAGCACTTCGCCAGCAGCCGACGACACCACAAGACAAGTCTCAACCTGTTCGCCCTAAAGCAAGGGCCAAAGAAACCCTTAAATCTTACATCCGGAGGTTTAACGAGTTGGCGATGGATGTGCCTACTGCCACTCAGGAGGTTATGGTTAGCGCATTCTCCCATGGTCTGCAAGAGGGAGAGTTTTTCCGATCGTTGATCAGGAAGCCCCCGAAGGATTTCGACAGCCTTCTGGGCAAGGCCGACAAGTATATCAACGTCGAAGAAGCGCAAGCGGCTCAGCGCAAGGAATCAACAGCCTCGGTGCCTCCTCCTATTGTTCAGGGTATTAGACCCTCAGGAGGACCCATTCGTAGTCCGAGAGGCCCCGCCGAGCATGCGGGCATGGAAAGACGCCACGTGCAGTAGGTGGCTCAAGAATGCTTCCCCGCTCAATGGAGGCCCTACTGCATCTTTCATCAGAGTCACGGGCACGCCACCGAGGAGTGCCGACAAGCCGGCCGGGGTCGGGCTCAGGCCCCCAGAGGACGAGGGCGACAAACACCTCCCGGACGGGGGGCAGGCCGAGGTGGCCCGAACGTCGACCCGATGGCCGAGGAATTGCGAGAAAGCACTCCGGCTGCTCGAAATCTATTCCCTCAAAGGAACCGAGTGGTGGAAGAGGAAACAGAGGAAGAACGGGCCAATCAACAAAATGTCATCCGAGGCGGCGTGCACGTCATCTCGGACGGTCCGACGGGAGGGGACTCCCATCGGGCCAGGAAGGCCCAAGTGCGCCGATTGGAGATCCATCAAGTCGGCACTAGTCTGGCCCAGGCAAAGGGGCCACAAATCAGCTTCGGGCCCCAAGATCTTCAGGGGTTAGAAGTACCCCACGATGATGCGCTGGTTATCACCGCCGTCATCGCCAATTATCAAGTCCACCGCACCATTGTGGACACAGGCAGCTCGGTCAACATACTCTACAGGAGGGCATTTGACGAGCTCCAGATTGAAAAGTCCCAGTTGGAGCTAGTGGCGACTGATAAATACTATTTTATTGATTATTTGAGCTGCTTAAATCCATGTTTTACCTATGTTTTTATTGCTAAAATTGTGAAATTGCCCTAGGTTTTAGAACTTATTCATATTTTGGACTTAATTACAAAATTACATATATTTGAGTTAATTGGCTACTAAATTCTTGATTTATTTTTGTAGGCATAAAAGGTTCAAGGACCTAGGGCATATTGGGTCAAACTCGAGTCGGAAGTGACCCGGATCAGATTATCAAGATTACGATTAAATCTGGGTCGTTCGATTCAAAAGCGGCTAGATCTGAGCCATCCGAGATGATCTGAAGCAATCCGAGCTAGGGCTAGGGTTGATTAAGCACCCTGATCAAGATCTGAAGATTTCATCCCAATCAGAGCAAGATCAACCGTTGGATCAAGCTTGGAGGGCTCTAGATCATCCATTCAAAGGCTAGCTTGATCTGGACCATCCGTTGCATATCTGAAGGATCCGAGCTATGACAAGGCAGATCCCGACCCCAGATCATCATCATCAAAGTTTGGCTCGAATCAGACCAAGATCAGCCGTTGGATTGAAGCAAATCAATCTGAGCCGTCCATTGATTAATACTTAAGGAAATTTTCAGCAGATTCCACCCTTGTCGCGTCTTCAGCCTAGCTCCACTGTTCTTCGCCGTTCTTCCTCGTTTCTTCATCGTTTTTAAAAATTTTTGTTTCCATGAAGGCGTGACCACCTCATCTTCATTCCCAGATCGAGAATCAAGTCTTTGGCGATTGGTGTTTGAAGAATTCTGCTCATTTGCGCTGGAACAGAGAATTTCTTGGGGGTTCCGGCAGTTCTCAGTCCGATCATCCTTTTCTCGACCACAATCCATTCCAAGGCTTCTGAACCACTTGTAGGGGTTCTCAGGTGAGCTCAGAAGTTTTCCATATCATCATCGCAGCCTTTCCAATCGAGATGAAGAGAATCGGATGGAAAATTCCATCAAGCTCAGATTTGATGCAGAATCCACTTCAGAATTGATTGTCCATTGATTTGCTGAGCCTAGGGGTTCGAAGCCAGTTCTTGATTGACAACCAAGAATTTCTTGAGCACGGGAGGAGTTGAGGAGTAGCTTAGATCTCTAATTTCAGTTTCGTAGCTGTAAGTTTTAAATTCCTGCAGTGTTCTGTTATTGATGCTTATTTCTGCTACTTTAGTTTAAGTTTTGAATTGAGTTTGTTTTCTATTGCGTGTAGTTCTTCAAGTTTGATAGTTAGGGAATATGTGTAGTGGATAATTGCTTCAAATTCTAGTTTAATTTTGCTTAAATTGTTGCGTGCCAATCAAATGGTTGCGTGCCAAGTTTAGTTCTGTTTTCTTTTCTTCCTTTCAGTTCTGAACTTGCTGCAGATTTCTTGATCTTAGTTGTTAATCTCTGTTTTAGTATAGATAGATAGTGAGTTTAGTTACATTAGCATTTAATTGTAGTTCTTTGTAAACCTATATTCTTGCGTATCAGTTGCTATTGTGAGTATAGTTAATTTTCTGCAAAAATTTCAGATTCGCAGGTGTAGTTGTTTGAATTGTTTCAGCTGTAGTTTTTCAGTCCAGTTAGTTAAGACTCTTGTTAGTGAGTAGCTATACTTCATCTCAGCTGTTTCCTGCTTTGAATTCTGCGCATAAACTCCATTGAGGTGTGTCATTTCATGTCTGAAATTCTAAATCTGTTTTCTGCAATGTTTAGTTGAAAAGTTTCTGGATTCTTGCTAAGTGAACATTAGTTTCTTTCAGCTTAGTTTTCTGGTATATCAATCAGTGAAATCAATTCAAGTTGTATGTGTTTTGCGCCCAAGCCTGATGCTGAATTCTGATCATAAATTCTGAATTTCTGTGTTTCTCATCTCTGAATTTGCTTTGCTTCTCAAGCTCTGATTTAGCTTTCAATTCCCTTACTGAATCTTGTTCAGTTCTTTCTTAATACCTTTGTTTCCCAATTGAACCAACCAGCTGAGAAGTGGAGCAGCCGAAACATACTGATTTTACAAGTTTGTGGTAGTTTTTGGCACAAAAAGTTCTCCTTTGCGTGCCAACTGTTTTGGAACCATTTGCATCTTAATTTCAACTTTATTTTGTTGCATATGATTGTGTTTGAAGTCAATAAACTTGCACTCACTCATATCCTAATCTTGTAGGCATCGGTTGGGTTCCAAAATACTTTAGCTAGTTGAGTTTAAATTGCTTGGTTGAGTCCTAATCTCGCATGCTTTTAATTGAGTTCAGCCTATTGATTTTCGAAAACTCCCATCCTTGTTTTTATTTCATTGCATAGCATTCCAATTTGTGTTTGAAATCAGAAAACAGTTGCCATAAAAACTTTGTAAGTGCTTTATTTAGGGTACCATTAGTTGAATTCTAAGTGTCATTTCTTTGTTTGGCTCCTTTGTTCACTTTTCTTTATTTTTCATTTCATTTTCATTTTCAATTAAAAACCAAATTTCATTACTTATTTGAAACTCAAAAACGACACATAACTACAAGTTTGAATCAAGCACGACAACTATCCCCGAGAAAAATACGACCTGTGGCCCCTTTGCTACATTCTTATACGTTTTGCTTGTAAAAGGGTTTCCAGCTTTCATTTACAAATTCTAAATTTGAGGCCCACATTCGTGACACATAGTTTGGGCCCGTCAGCGACCCCATTGTTTGGCTTCACGGGGAACCCGGTACAACCCATTGGCCAAATTCGGTTGGCCATATCCCTGGGTGAAGAGCCATTGAAGAGGACTCGATGGTCCACCTTTCTGGTGGTGGACGCCCCTTCGTCCTACAACGCCATTCTGGGGCGACCCGCCCTCAATGAGTTCCGGGTCGTCGTCTCCACCTTCTACCTGAAGGTTAAATTCCTGGTCGAGGATCAGGTGGGAGAGGTCAAGGGTGACCAGAGAGTAGCCCGGAGGTGCTACGTGGACGACGTTCACGTAGAAAGCCGCAAGGCCCCACGTCCCTTCTCCGATTGCAACATGGTCCAAGCCTCCCCTTGGTCTGAGTTGCATGACGACAAAGAGGAGGTGCAGCTCCCCCCCGACCGGGAGGAATCCCGAGTCAAGATCGCCGCAGGATTGCCAGAAGAGCTGAAGGAGCCCCTGCTGGAGTGCTTGGCTCGCAACCAAGATGTCTTCGCCTGGTCCTTCAAGGAGCTGAGAGGCGTCCGGCCGGAGGTTGCAGAACACCACCTCCACGTCTACCCCCACGCTCGGCCCGTGAAGCAAAGGAAGCGGGACTTTAGCACCGAGCAGAACAAGGCGATCAGGGCGGAGATCGAGAGGCTAACGGAGGCAGGGCACATCCGGGAGGTGCAGTTCTCGTCTTGGCTGGCCAATGTGGTGCTAGTGCCTAAGCCGGACAACAGATGGCGAATCTGCATCGACTTTCGGGACCTCAACAAGGCCTACCTGAAAGATTGCTACCCTTTACCCCGGATTGATAAGATGGTGGACTCGACAGCAGACAGCGAGTTCATCTCCATGCTGGATGCCTACCAGGGGTATCATCAAGTACCCCTGGCAGCCGAGGACCAAGAAAAGGTCAGCTTCATCACGGCGGACGGTACTTATTGATACACCGTCATGCCGTTCGGATTGAAGAACGCTAGAGCCACCTACCAGCGGATGATGAATAAAGTCTTCCGGTCTCAGATCGGGAGAAATGTGGAAGTATACGTTGATGACATCCTCATCAAATCTGCCCGTGCTGAAGACTTAGTGTCGGATGTCGAGGAAACCTGCCAGATGCTGCGGAGGTACGGGCTCAAGTTGAACCCAGCTAAGTGCCTTTTTGGTGCCCGAAGGGGAAAATTCCTAGGCTATATTGTGACCGAGCGGGGCATAGAAGGTAACCCGAGGAAGGTCAAGGCCCTGCTGGATATGCCCCCGCCCAAGAATCTGCGAGAGGCCCAGTGGCTCGCAGGGCGAATCACGGCCCTGTCTCGGTTCATCTCCCGATCGGCAGAGCGAGGGTTGCCTTTCTTCAAAATCCTCCGCAAAGCCACCAAGTTCCAATGGGATGCTCACTGCGACAAGGCATTCGAAGAGCTGAAGGCTTACCTTGCTGAATTGCCTGTGTTGGCAAAACCGGAAGTCGGGGAAACTCTCTATGTGTATTTGGGCGCCTCGGCTGACTCGGTCAGCCTAGTTTTGGTTAAACAGGAAGCGGCTGAACAGCAGCCAGTGTACTTCTTCGCTCATTTATTAAAGGGAGCCGAGTGCCGCTACACGACACTCGAAAGGTTGATGTATGTGTTGTTGTTGGGTGCCCGGAGGCTTCGTCTCTATTTCCTGGCACACCCTATCGTAGTTTTGACAAACAGTAACCTGGGCAGAGTAGCCTCAAACCTTGAAGCGTCGGGGCAACTGATCAAGTGGACAACCGAGCTGAGTGAATATGACATTCAATATCAACCCTGACCAACTGTCAAGGCTCAAGCTTTAGCGGACTTCTTAAGTGAGCTGCATTCGGACGAGATTGAAGAAGCATGGCAGATATATGTGGATGGTTCGTCCGCTCGGTCGGGGAGTAGGATCGGTGTTTTGCTGGTCTCCCCCAGCGGAGAAAAAATGCACCTGTCCGTGCGATTGAAGTATAAAGCCACCAATAATAAGGCTGAGTACGAGGCCCTCATAGCTGGATTGCAGGCCGCCAAGCATGTAGGGGCGGCCCGAGTAGTGCTCTACTCAGATTCTCAACTAGTTACGCAGCAAGTGGCTGGAAAGTTCGAGGTCAACAGTGATCGGCTGCAGGCTTTCATAGAAGCTTATGAGAAGTTAAGGCTGAATTCAAAGAGGTACAAGTGAGAAAGATCCCCCGGGAAGAGAACTTCAAGGCGGATGAGTTAGCTAAGCTGGCTAGTTCCGTCGGCTCATGGGTGCTTCCTCAGGCTGGCGGCCCAGCGCTGCTAGTCATGCAGATAGAAAGACAGGCTGACCTGGAGTTGGAAGCCGACTGGCGAGTCCTGATCATCACCTACCTCACCCGGGGAACCTTACCGACCAACCGTGAGGAGGCTCGGTGGCTCAAGAAGCATGCGTCCAGATTTACCATGGTCGGCGACGCCCTTTACAAGAGATCGTTTTCTCGACCTCTCCTCAAGTGCCCGAACGAAGAAGATGCTGATTATGTCTTGAGGGAAATCCATCTGGGATCTGTGGACATCATGCTGGTGCTCGCGCAACGGCTCGGAAGGCGATAATGTCAGGATATTATTGGCCCACCCTGCAGAAGGACGCCAACGAGCTGGTTGCCAAATGTTTATCCTGCCAGAAGCACCAGTACCTACCGCACCGACCCACGGAAGCCATGAAGACGTCAATAGTCTCTTGCCCTTTTGACCAGTGGGGCATGGACATCGTGGGGCCATTCCCGACTGCCGCCGCTCAGAAGAAATACTTGCTGGTCGCGGTCGATTACTTTTCCAAGTGGATAGAGGCGGAGGCTCTGTCGCGCATCACCGAGCAGGCGGTAATGAAGTTCTTGTGGCGAGACATACTGTGCCGGTATGGAATCCCACATAAGCTTGTCTCAGATAATGGGAGACAGTTCCAGGCAGGAAGATACGAGAATGGTGCGCTAGATATGGTATCAAGCAGGCTTTTACTTCTGCAGCCTACCCTCAGAGTAATGGTCAGGCAGAAGTGGTCAATCGGGAGATTCTCAGAGGGTTGAAGACTAAGCTCGACCACGTTGGCGGAACCTGGGTGAAGGAGCTCCCGAGCATCTTATGGGCCTTGCGAACCACTGTCAAAGAAACCACTGGATGCACGCCTTTCCAGTTGGTTTATGGAACTGAGGCAGTGATCCCGGTCGAGGTCGGGTGTGAATCGGATCAAAGGGCAGCATATGATGACGATAACCCGGAGAGACGGCGTTTGGAGCTAGATCTGGTCAACGAAATTCGTGACAAAGCAGCGGCTCAGATGTTCGCATACAGGCAAAAGATGAAGCAGAGATACGACCGAAGAGTGCTGCCCAGAGCATTTCAAGTGGGCGACCTTGTCTGGAAAAGAATCAAACCTGTGGGGGGCGTAAACAAACTGGAGCCGCAGTGGGGAGGACCCTTCAAGATTGTTCAAAAGCTTTCTTCGGGAGCGTATTACTTAGAAAATGAGAAGGGAAAAAGATTGGATCGACCCTGGAGTGCGATCCACCTTCAGCCCTATCGGGTTGCCGAGTGAAGAGTGATGATGTAAATATAAAACGCATCCGACAAAGTGCAAGCACTTGGTCCTTACCCCGCTCGCAGATGTACCAGACTCTCGAACTCGATTTCCCGAAGCTCGACTGCTCAGTAAGACGCATGGCGTCCCACGCTCCCTGAATCCTGCCCGACTCTGTGTGCCAATTTCCCGCAGCTCGGCCTGATCGACTGTGTGTGCTATATTTCCCGCAGCTCGGCTGCTCAGTAAGACGTATGGCGTCCCACGCTCCCTAACTCCTGCCCGACTATGTGCGCCAATTTCCCGCGGCTCAGCCTGCCTGACCGTGTGTGCTTTCCCGCAGCTCGGCTGCTCAGTAAGACGCGTGGCGTCCCACGCTCCCTGAGTCATGCCCGACTGTGTGCGCCAATTTCCCGCAGCTCGGCCTGACCGACTGTGTGTGCTATATTTCCCGCAGCTCAGCTGCTCAGTAAGACGCGTGGCGTCCCACGCTCCCTGAGTCCTGCCCGACTGTGTGCGCCAATTTCCCGCAGCTCGGCCTGACCGACTTTGTGTGCTATATTTCCCGCAGCTCGGCTGCTCAGTAAGACGCATAGCGTCCCACGCTCCCTCAGTCCTACCCGACTGTGTGCGTCAATTTCCAGCAGCTCGGCCTGACCGACTGTATGTGTTATATTTCCCGCAGCTCGGTTGCTCAGTAAGACGTGTGGCGTCCCACGCTCCCTGAGTCCTGCCCGAATGTGTGCGCCAATTTCCCGCGGCTCAGCCTGCCTGACCGTGTGTGCTATATTTCCCGAAGCTCAGCTGCTTAGTAAGACGCGTGGCGTCCCACGCTCCTTGAGTCCTGCTCGACTATGTGCTCCAATTTCCCGCAGCTTGGCCTGACCGACTGTGTGTGCTATATTTCCCGCAGCTCGGCTACTCAGTAAGACGCGTGGCGTCCCACGCTCCCTGAGTCCTGCCCGACTGTGTGTGCCAATTTCCCGCGGCTCAGCCTGCCTGACCGACTGTGTGTGCTTTCCCGCAGCTCGGCTGCTCAGTAAGACGCGTGGCGTCCCACGCTCCCTGAGTCCTGCCCGACTGTGCGCCAATTTCCCGCAACTCGGCCTGACCGACTGTGTGTGCTATATTTCCCGCAGCTCGGCTGCTCAGTAAGACGCGTGGCGTCCCACGCTCCCTGAGTCCTGCCCGACTGTGTGCGCCAATTTCCTGCGGCTCAGCCTGCCTGACCGACTGTGCATGCTTTCCCGCAGCTCGGCTGCTCAGTAAGACGCGTGGCATCCCACGTTCCCTGAGTCCTACCCGACTGTGTGCGCCAATTTCCCGCAGCTCGGCCTGACCGACTGTGTGTGCTATATTTCCCGCAGCTCGGCAGCTCAGTAAGACGCGTGGCGTCCCACGCTCCCTGAGTCCTGCCCGACTGTGTGCGCCAATTTCCCGCAGCTCGGCCTGACCGACTGTGTGTGCTATATTTCCCGCAGCTCGGCTGCTCAGTAAGACGCGTGGCGTCCCACGCTCCCTGAGTCCTACCCGACTGTGTGCGCCAATTTCCCGCAGCTCGGCCTGACCGACTGTGTGTGCTATATTTCTCGCAGCTTGGCTGCTCAGTAAGACGCGTGGCGTCCCACGCTCCCTGAGTCCTGCCCGACTTTGTGCGCCAATTTCCGGCGGCTCAGCATGCCTGACCGTGTGTGCTATATTTCCCGCAGCTCGGCTACTCAGTAAGAAGCGTGGCGTCCCACGCTCCCTTAGTCCTGCCCGACTGTGTGCGCCAATTTCCCGCAGCTCAGCCTGCCTGACCGTGTGTGCTATATTTCCTGCAGCTCGGCTGCTCAGTAAGACGCGTGGCGTCCCACGCTCCCTGAGTCCTGCCCGACTGTGTGCGCCCATTTCCCGCGGCTCAGCCTGCCTGACCGTGTGTGCTTTCTGTTAGTTATATGAGAGAAGTGTCCTAAGGCAATCGCCTTATGATTGTAATCATTTATTCTAATAAATGAATATTCACTATTTGAGTATACATGTTTGTGTATTTGATTGAGATCTTAAACTCATTTACTGAATGTCCGCAATACAATTCACAGCATGAGAGAATTTGTGATGAATTCACAACTAGTGATTATCTCTACATGTGTAATTGTGAAGTATTGAAATTGTCCCTAGTCGATGAATTGATAAATACAGACACTATCAATTCTGTTGAGACTAGCATGGGTTATTCTCTAATCAGCTGATTCTCACTGGCTGGTGACATTGAGATATCCGGAGATAAACATGAATGCTAGTTAAGAGAACTAGTTCATTGGAGTGACTGGCTGTAAAACTTCATATGGTAGTCTACATATAGATATGTCAGTGAAGTTCTTACTGCTGCTTAAGTGCGATGTTCCTTTGACTTGCGGTGTTCAAGTCATCTTGGTCATGGAGACTTATACTTTGACATCTTAAGCAAGCATCTCCAAAAGAGGTGTGGACCCAAGATGATTGGGTATAAGCCGAAGTGCCCGAAGATGTTTGAACAGCCTATAAAGGATTCACCACTCCTTGCGAGGAGATGTATACCCAAAGCCTATCGTCGGATTGTTACTCGAAGCCTCTGGCCAAAGCATGACATGTTCAGAGTATGAATCTCTTAAATACATGAGAGTAATTAGAATCCGTAGGACGAGAAAACGTTACTTGGGCTAAGTGTGACGTAGTCAGCCTAGTGGGGACTGACACACATAGACCATGTCCTGATCCAAGTGGGTATAAGATGGTGAAGGGAATGAGGCACGATTCATTATAGCTGCTGAAGGGTTTCAGATTTGTTTCTGAGGTCAACCGTTGATCTTTCGATTAATTGGGGATCATGATGTACTACTAGGTGCCACTCATGATCGTTCTATAATTAATTGATTAATTATAGACGGCCAACATAAATAGAAAGCCTATTTGTCACACGCACTACGAGTAATCCGAGGGATTTAAAACGAGTTGAAAATTGGATTTTCCTATCAAGAGAGATTAAGTTTGGTTGAGCCAAATGATAAGTCGAATCTGAATTTTTCACAGACACATCGGAAGCGTAAAATGGCTAAGTCTTTTGAAGACTTAATAGATGAATTAAATAAGTTTAATTCATTGGGGCTTGGCTTGGATGGGCCGGCCAAAGAGGGCCTCCATCCTCTTTGCTTGGCCGGCCACAACAAAGGGAGAGAACCAAGTTTTTGGTTCAATTTATAAAATAAACCAAGTGTGATTTGTTTTATAAAATTATGGATGATATAAATTTTTATATAATAAACCAAGGTTTGGTTTATTTTTCATGGAAATTAAAATGAACCATGGATTGGTTTATTTTATAAAATCAATCATGGATTGATTTACCATGATATGGAAATTTATTCCATAGGAGAGAAGAGACTAGATTGATTTTTTATCATGAATTAAAATATGATTTTATCCATGATATAAAATCAAACTTGGCATGATGGAATAAGTTATTCCATATTTGAGAGACTTGATGGTTGAGAGGCCACTATATAAAGGACCCAAGGTGTAACGCCCGCTTTTTTTTTTTTTTATAGACCATCATAAAGCGGCGTTACATTAACATACTTAGGCATGTAGACATCATAATGCAGTGGAAAACTTTAAACTTACACCTACATGCACTTACTACCATTCCTACCATCATAACCTGGAAGCTTGGCATATTAACTTTATACTTAGCATCATATCATACTTAGCATCATGCCATATTTTAGCATCATATCATACTTAGCATCATGTCATACATTAGCATCATGTCATAGAGTCATATTCAAGTACTTAGTAGTAAAGGTAGAGTTCTATCATAAGACAAACAAACATATGGTCTCTTGGCCAAGTCACTATCACACACATTCTGCAATGCCCTCCTGCTGCTTCCTTATTATCCCCTTGCGTGATCTGCGGTATAAGAAAATAAGACTATAAGCACACAGGCTTAGTAAGACTCTTTCCTACCCACTAAAACCATCCGTCACTTAATCATAAACATATGAAACATTAGCATACTTAATGTTTTACTTAGATCGTCATCCTTATCATCACTTAGCATTCATTCGACATGTCATGGACATGGCTTCATCATATTCATAGCATGACATAAACATAACCATAAACATTCATGTATGGCATCATACTTGACATAAACATAAACATCATAAACATTCATAGCATGGCATAAACATAAACATCATAAATATTCATAGCATGGCATAGACACAATCCATAAACATCGTAAACATTCATAGCATGGCATAATACTTGGCATGGACATAAAATCATGGCATAACCTAATTAAAATCATGGCATCCTATACTAGCATGAGCATAAATAAAATAATGGCATTCTAACATAACATAAGCATAATTAAATCATGGCATCCTCAACTAACATGAACATAAATAGAAGCATGACATCCTAACTTAGCATAAACATAATCAAAGCATGGCATTCTAAACTAGCATAAAATCATGGCATCCTAAACTAACATGAACATAGGTAAAATCATGGCATAAAATCATGGCATTAACATAGATAAATCATGGCATAAAAATCATGGCATAACATAGATAAATCATGGCATAAAAATCATGGCATAAACATAAATAAATCATGGCATAGAAATCATGGCATAAACATAAATAAATCATGGCATAACAATCATGGCATAAACATAAATAAATCATGGCATAACCATCCTTTTCATGAACATACTTTTCATAAACATACTTTTCATAACGTAATGCATAACATGAATGGATGCATGTAACAACTGTGCATATATATATATATATATATATAAAGATGCTTAATCTTTAAAACATGCTTTTAAATCATCATCATAACATCATTGGGCCCTGGCTTGTACCACATTCATTCATCATATGCGCGCATCCCTATGTAAATACGAGGTAGCTAATCTCGACCTACTAGGGTAAGGACAGCATCATCGGTAGTCCCGAACCGTAAGGACAGCATCATCGGTAGTCCCGAACCGTGGACAGCATCATCGGTAGTCCAGAACCGTGGACCTTACTTAGGTCCGGTACAAGCCCATAAAATAAAATAAAATAAAATACTTTGCATGCTTCATCATTCATAAGTCATTCATGGCATACTTATCATAACATAACTTGTTACGGCTCGGCCCATCTACCGGCCCATTTACCGGTCCATATGACCGTCGTACCGTCGACCATCGACCGTGCCGTTTAGCATATTCATTCATTCATCATACTTAACCTTCATTCATCATTTTCATTCTTATCATGCATAACCATGGCATATCATTCATAAACATGGCACATCATTCATAACATGGCATATCATCCATAAACATGGCATATCATTCGTAAACATGGCATATCATTCATAACATGGCATATCATTCATAACATAGCATATCATTCATAAACATAAATCACATCTTACCATAGGGCCATTGGGACCCTTACTTGAAATAAATCTTAACTTTTACCTTATTAACCCTTATATGGCCGAAACTTGTGGAGTCCCATGGCCATGTGAAAATTCACACAATCGCCATCCATCATCCTTATATCATGGCAACACATAAACATAAGTTGAGGTTAAAGACTCAACCCTAACCCTTGGGTCCTTGGGGTTGGCCGAACCATATGGGGCCTCTAGGGTACCCCAAAAATTCCCAAAATTTATACTTAACCTCTACACATCATGAGAGAACATAAATGACATTATCCTGATTTTTAACATATTTTTAGACATTTAAAACATGGGGGCCGAAACCCTTGAACTTAAGGTTCTGGGTTTTGCTTCTTTCATGTTGGCCGAAACATATGGGGCCTCTAGGGTATCCCAAAAATTCCCAAAAATTATACTTAATGTCTAAACATCATAAGGGAACATTAAAGGACATTATCATGATTTTTAACATATTTTTAGACATTTAAAACATGGTGGCCGAAACCCTTGAACTTAAGGTTCTGGGTTTTGCATCTTTCATGTTGGCCGAAACATATGGGGCCTCTAGGGTATCCCAAAAATTCCCAAAAATTATACTTAATGTCTAAACATCATAAGGGAACATTAAATGACATTATCATGATTTTTAACATATTTTTAGACATTTAAAACATGGTGGCCGAAACCCTTGAACTTAAGGTTCTGGGTTTTGCATCTTTCATGTTGGCCGAAACATATGGGGTGTCCTAGAGTACTCTAAAAATTTCCAAAAATTATACATAACCTCTACACATCATAAGGGAACATTACATAACATTAAACAGATTTTTAGCATATTTATGGACCTTTAAATCTTGGTGGCCGAAACCTATCAACCAACCTTTCTTGGTTTTTCTTTCTTTTCCACTTCCAACCCCAAAATCCATCAATATATCATGCTAAAAATCATAAAAATCATATGAAACCATTATACCACAGGTGAGGGAGTCTTACCTTGGGTTTCTAAATTTTTAGACCTTGGATGGAAAGAAGGAAGAAGACTTGACCACACCTAGCCCTTGGAAACTTTGAGAAGCCCTTAGATCTAGGAGGATGAGACCTTTTGTGGAGTTTTCTCAAGGGAGAATTCCTCCTTGTGTGCTCGGCAAGAATGGAGAAGGAAGAGAGGAGCAAATGCAATTGATGGCATGAAGAATGAAACTCCCAAACCCCCTTATTAATCAACCATTAAAGTGGTGAATGAAGAGTTTTCCATGGCCCTTCATCTTCTTCTACCATTTAACCACCATTCACCTCCTTTCCTCACAAGAATTCCTTGCTAGGTGAGTTGGTTAAAGCATTCATTGTTGTACAAGAGGTCCAAGGTTCAATCCTTGGCCCATGCACCTTTATTTTTATTTTATTTGATCCTTTTTCTTATTTTCGAAAATTCCCTTTTTATTTCGAAAATTCTCCAAAAATCACCCATAATTATGCCAATATTCCTAAATAAAATTCTTTTATATTTATATAAATTTTACCAATTAATACCCACTTTTGGAGCCCATTTAAAGCCCATTAGTACCTAATTTCTCAAATTAAATAGGAAAATTAAACTATTACTTACCCATAATCATGCTAATATGTCTAATTAAATCCTATTTATATTTATACTAATTTTTACCTAAAATCCACCGATAATTATGGTACTAGTAAGCCCACCTAAGGCCCATTAGTGTCCTTTTTCCCAATTTAAATGGGGAAAACATGGATTTTCTAGGCCCAATTTTGCATTGATATTCCTTGGTCCCTTGGAAAATTATCTAAACATGCTCAATATTTTAAGAAAATATTAAGAGAATTTTCCGGGTCGTTACACAAGGCAAGGCTTGGGTGTGAATCATAGAGATGAAGGCATAGACTCTCTCCCTCTCTTTCTCTCCTTCTCTTCTCCCCTTCTTGTCGTGCGCCAACCAGCCCCAAGAAGGAGCACCAGCCGGCCATCCTTTTGTGGTTAGTCTTCCGACTTCTCTCTTGGTTTTTCTCGTCGCGTTCTCGGAGAATCTTGTAGCTCTCGAGAACACGAAACTCGTGGCTTTGCGAAGTCATCCCGAAGATACTCGGCGTGGACGCGAATAGAGGCGGAGCTTCCAAGGGACGCTTACGGTTGGATCTCGTCCCTTCCTTCGAGTTATGCAAGGTAATATGTAAATTAGTTTACGTTTCTGCAAAATTTCAAATATATGATCATGTCTACACAAGATAAAATTGCATGTTTAGATGTGTGGTTAAATGATTTAGAGAAATTATTTATGCTAAACCTTCCGCTGCACGTAATTAATTTTAAAATTACGAACCCGCATCCATGTCAACATGCACCCGGTCCCAACAGTGGTATCAGAGCCAAGGTTTGTGTTCGACATAATCATATAATTGTTTTGCGGAAAGCTTTATCATGATCTCAATTTTGGTAAATTTTAATTATGGAAACTTTCCAATTATGGTAAATTTTCGATTTAGGAATTTCAAAGTTTGGAAATCCTCATGAAATTTCTCAAACTTTTGAAATATCTCTGTTTCTGAAATTTTATGATAATTGCGAAAACTTTCCATTTTTAGAAATTTTCCAATTTTGGAAATTTCCTATTTTGGAAAAACATAAGTTTTTTTTTACCAGAAACTTATAATTATTCTGAAAACCTTTTATCTTTGGAAACTTTCCATTTATGGAAAGCTCGCAATTTTGGGCACTTTCTTTCAAGAAAGTCTAGATAAATTATGGGAATATTAATTGGCATTTAAATTTATAATTAGAAATTAAATTATTTACAAATTTCTTTGTTTTGGATTGAGCCTCGGGGAGCCGTCCAATTTAAAGTTAGTTGTTATAATTAAATTTCCTAAATTGAATTTAAACTGTCAAATGTTTAATTTGGATTGAGCCTCGGGAGTCGTCCAAATTATATTATCAATAAATTCTTATTTTGGATTGAGCCTCGGGGAGCCGTCCAAATTAAGTTATTGATATTAATTTTCCATAAATAAAATATGTGATCAAATCTTGGAAATTTTTGAGGTGATTCTCAAACGATAAATTCCTTATTTGATATATGAGGTGATGCTCTTAGATATTATTGTCTCCAAAATTAATTAGGAAAATTGTTTCCTATAGAGTATATTTCCTAAAATAAGATTTTCATGAAAATAATATGTGGTTGAATTAAAGGAATCTGTCTCTTAATTTAATAAGATTTGATTTGGAGAAATCAAAGTCTTAAATATATTATTTCCGAAATTGATAATGATAATTCAGGAAATTGTTTCCCAAAACAATTCCTTGAATAAAGTATGAAATTAGAATTAGAAAATCTGGTTCCTAATTCAATTAATGAGACTTGATAAATTAAGTCACATACATACTTTATTAAGGAAATCGTTAGAACATGACATAATTATATGTCATGAATGTATATAAAAGAAAAGGATGAGACCCAAAACCCCTTACAAAATATTAAGGCCAACACCTTCCATTAATATGGTTAGAACCGGAGTTTTGTTTCTCGTTTGGGTTGATGGACACATCCATGCCCGACTTGAACCTCAACATGTTCAAACCATGGAATTAGTTTATGATTAATATAGTTGGAGTCAGAGGTCAATCCTTAGTTTTGGTTGTTGACACATCCAAGCCTGACTAAACGATTGAATGAGCTCCAACCATATTAAAACTATTTCTTGATTAATGGGTCAGCCTTAAGCTTGGAGCATCGATTTGTTGTGCCACAGCCAAGGTCGATGTAAAGAGAGGTGCAGTTGGGTGCTATGTATATTATTGTTGCATACTTGTTAATGAGTTAACAACCCAATGATTTATGCAAACATTCAATTAGTTGATAGCATAATGTGATAGTTACATATGTATAATATGTAATCGGTATAATTACCTACCTTCATAGCTAAGAATAACTTGTTGGACTCTAGCCATGATTGTTCTTATCTATGGTTGGATATCAACCTATTTGGAGATGTTCCTACGATCTCCCGAATTGATAAAAAGGGTTATTCAATTCGAAAAATAAATATGATTTAATTAATGTATATTGATGCATTCTTTATCATTCTCATCACATAACCTCAAT